>APFE031598843.1:95898-126620 GCA_000404065.3 Pinus taeda
GACCCCCGCGGGGGGGACAAGTCCCCCCCGCATGGAGGGGTGTACAAAACTTCCTGGGGTATACATCCCGCTGAAACAAAGACCTATGAACAATCATGCTCCACACACAACATTAACAATCTCAACTAAATCGTGTTTGAATTTTACATCACATATTTGGAAAGATTCAGATTCCTTAACATATTTGTGTTTGATCATTAACAATACAAAATTCTAACTAGCATTTACAAGTCTCCTTATTTGTCCAACATTCACAAGGGACAAATTCAACTTCTTGCGATGTGCTCTAACAATATAATCAATCCCATATTTAAAAAAATGATACTTTTTCTCATGATGATGAAAGATGGCTTTCCTATCATATAAGTATGGACATCCCAAAACAATACCACATGTCTAGTGGAACAAAATCAAGCTCTACCTCATCAATAAAGTTTGCAGTGTTGGTGAATTTTAGTTTGCATTTCCTTGTCACTTGCAATTTTGAATTATCACATACCCAACCCAAAGGATAGGGTCTAGGATGAGGAATGATTTCCAAGTTTAGTTTCTTGACAATGGATTCTGAAATAAGGGTGGCTTGGGATCCAATATCAAACAAAGTATCTACTTTGTTATGTTTTGAGATTACTCTAATATGGAAAAGCTCAATTCTTTCTTTTTCATTTTTAGTTGTTGACACCTAATCATATGGATTGGGTGAACAATTGTAAATAGTGTAAATAAATAATAGAGAAAATGGAGAGTCATCGGGAGATGAAACTCAATAGCCACTCCCTCATGTATATAATAATGAACAACCTAAATGAATAATAATAATCTCATTTGAGGAGTTACCTCCTGTCCTGACATGCTATTAGAGCCATCGTCATTCTTTGGCTTCCCTCTCTGCCTTGTAACTCCTATTCTATCATATCTGCCATTATTTTATCTGTCCTCTGGCCAAATTACTTCTCTGCATTAAATTAATTGGATGTTGTATTATTATGAGTGCACTTTGACATTCCTATCACTGTAGTCTGCCTCCTCCCACTGCGCATACCATTCCAACGTTAGCTATACTTGGCTTTTCCCTCTGCCTTCCCTTTGTACATGAATGGCCACCTACTCGTAGAGACCTCCGAAATTTTCACCTCCTCTCAAATGCACCCTTCTCACGGTCTTGTTACTTGATAATTTCGACATTGAAGGTTGTCTTCCCTCTAGTTTTACGTTTCTTGTGAAGTGAATCCCGTGAGATACCCATGGTTTCAGAATCAACCAAAAACTCTGTAGATCAGAGACTGTGCATTGAATGAGCTTGGATTTTCCTGGAGGATTTTTGTATTTTTTCTATGCACACTCCTCCTCATACACTTGGATCAACACTACAGGTTGGTTATCTACATAGGTGGAGAATATCTGCTCTTTCTTTGTCAAGATTGTTGTGTTTCCTGGAAGGTGCTATGACGGTTTTGATTCTGAGGCTGAGCGGCGTGACGTCGAGCAGCAGCAAGTCCTAAACCTTCTGGTTGCCTTCTCTAGTCAGGATAGCAGCCTGCACCATAGCACTCTAAGCCACTGCTTCATCGAGATTGATGCTCTTGCATAGTTCCTTCCCTTTGAGCAAGTCTTGCAATCACATTGTTCGGAATTTGGTAAGAGGTGCAGTCATATAAATACACAAGCATTCAACCTTTTTTTTCTCCCAATATATGCTGCTCCTTGCTCTAATACGTAACCATCTCTCGCCTCCTCATCTTATGCTTTACTGTGTTGTGATGTTGAATAATATGGGTATCCAAACCATGGAAGATACCTCTACTATAAATATTAGATTGCATTTTTTTTCACTAGAACTGCATTCTTGCTAGTAGAACTACATTTTTTCTGAGTAGAAGTATATTTTTTACGGTACAATTTTTTTTAAAATGCATTCATTAATATCTATTGTGGGAGTGGTCCTCAATGGGAAGGAAAATTATCCTGAGTGGTCTCAGAAAATCAAACACATTATCATTTTTAATGAGCTGTGGAAAGGCGTGTGTGTTGGAGAAGGAGACAAAGAACTAGAACAGCCTACCTCAGACAAGGAATTCTCCATTTGGGAAAATAAGAACAGCAAGTCTTATGCATTGATTGCAACATCAGTAAATGAAGAGGTGAGTTGCCATATTTCACCATTTTCAAATTCTTTCAAAGCCTTACAAAAACTGAAGGAACTCTGTGAGTCACACTTAGCACTTGAAGTTGTTCAACTCATGATTAAATTGTTTAGCCTTTAATTACAAAATGATGATCCTCTTGCTCTTGCATTAGAATTAAAATATATTATGCATGATATCAAAGTCACTAATGCTGAACTGGACATTCCTCTTATAGCTTTTGTCAACTCACTTTATCCCACTTACTCAAATTATCTTGAGTCATTGCAAGAAAATGGAAACCTCAAAGATATTACCTTTGACTCCCTTGTGAAAAAAATTGTTGAAAGAGAGAAAGATTTTGGGAAGAAGACAACTCCTTAGTATTCTAAAGAGGTTGTGTGTCTTGCACATTAAGAGAAAAATATTTCTCAAGATTCTTCTAGAGGAAGAGGTGGTCGAAGAGGAAGAGGAAGGAGAAATTTCAGAGGTAGGAAAGACAGATTCTCTCAAGGAGAAAAGTTATATTTACATTCCATATGTTGCAAAAGAGATGGATCACATGATGCATCCACATGCAAATTGCCTTGGGACAAAATTGAGTAGGAAATAAACAAACCCAAATGTAAAAATAATGACAAAGAGAGAGGTAAAGCACTTGAATTCTCTCACTATGTTGTGGCACACTTAATATTGGAGTAAATGAAGACTTATTTAATGCTTCACTTGCTTCTTGGAAAAATTATTGTTTGCTTGATTTAGGAGCAACTTACCACATGACTTTTAGAAGAGATTGTTTTGACGAATTTACTAACAATGTTGATGGAGCAGTATACTTTGTAGACAAATCAAAACTCAAGCCATCAGGGCTTGGCACAATTAGGCTTAAATTTCTTAGTCTTCCAGACTTTCTTCTACATCATGTTTTATATCTCCCATAGTTGAGGAGAAACTTGTTGTCCTTGGTCCCACGAGGGCATCACTGACAAACCAATATTATATCACATGCATTCATATTGGGGCATTAAAAATGGAAAAATCACAAAATAATATATTCGGGTTATAATGAGGGCCTAAATGGTTTTAATATACTATACAATAATATATATAATCTAAGGTATTTTTTATACATTTTTTTGGCCAAGGGAAGGGAAAAATACACGAAGCAGAGGGAAACAATCAGGCTACACGTGGGAAAAAATTGGGCTACACTTCACCAGAGGAGGGAAAGAGTTGCATTTTGGAGATGCAACCCACCTGCTTCTGCTCGTTTGAACCCTAGAGGCCTTTATTTATCATGTTTTTGGACTTGAATGGCTCGCCCAACATAGGACCTTACCTAACCAAAGCCTTCACACCTCTACTCTTCATTGTGTTTCTTTATTATTGAAAGAGGACCTTTTTCCTAGCTGCGACTATTGGTGTGCTATGGATCTGGAAGGGATCAGACTCGATCAAAGGAAGGGAGGGTCCATTGTCTCAAGTTCATGTATTTATGTAGGCACTATAGTGATGCCTGAAATTCATTGGATGATAAAATTTAATGGACACGTTTATACACTCACAAAACAATCTATTTTGTAGGTCCCGACTTCTGGGTATGTATTTGGGCAAGGATACTATAACTCTGAGTTATATTTTTAGAGGGATTTCAAAGTGTGCAATTAAAACTACTATTGAGCCTCTATTTTTTCTTAATCTTTTATGCTTTTTGTTAAACAACTTGTGTTTGCACCAGGTGTTTATAGCCATTACCATCCTTTTCATGCTAAATATAGTCACTGAGAGGTAATAAGTTGTGAATTATTGAATTCTTCTTTATGTAATAATCTGAAGGTATTTTTATGTCAAAGCACTACTCATATCAAGTTTCCATGATGGCAGATGTATAGATCCAATTCCACTAGTCCACTTCCTATTCCAGCAGCCCAGTTCCTACACCAACAGTGGAAATCCTATTATCACTTCCACGATTTTCATACTTCGGACTATCATGGAGGAAAATGGCCATATGGGTTTTGAAGGGTAGGTGATCAATATGGTGATGTGTTCCTGAGATGAAGTCCATGCTTTCCAAATAGCATGTGGAATTAAAGTCAAACATTCAGTCACATGACATTTAAATAGTGTTCCAGCAATATCTACAATACTATTTCTTTTTTCCTTTCTAGGGGAATTGCAGATCAGTTATCGTATATTTTATTTTTTGATGTTGAACTCTAGATGATGCATTATACCATCATAAAATACGGATTTTTGGTGTACTAGCATGGTTATAAAACATGAAGCCATACTCTGTACAAGGGAGGCACAAAAAGATGGTTACATGCACAGAGGGGTCACATCTGGATCGATAGCACATGATGTATTGTGTTTGATAGAGGTAGGGTATTTTTTATAATGTAGAAGATTAAGTTTTACCAGTGCTCAGTGGGATGACCGAGGGGACCACTGGAGTCCAGATATGCAATATCTATTTTAGAATTAATACAATTCGACATTAGTTTTATATATTAATCTTTCCACTCAATTCTTGCTCCAGATTTCCTCGCATGGTTTAAATGTCGGTTAGTCTTTTTAGTTTCTGATTTCTTGGCTTAGATTGATATAGCTTGATTTTATATATTGTGTGTTGGCATAGATTACCATTTGATTATGTGAGAATTTGTTTTGCGTAGTATGACAACATGCTTCTAGTCTACACTGTAAGTCAAGCATATTATTTAAATCCTTTCCATTATTTTGAATGTTATTTAAACTTGACTAATGATGTTATATTAAAAAGAGTGATGCAGAGTATATACTTTCATTTGCATCTCAACTGGTTTGCAGAATTAAAACATTATATTTACCTTGATCTCAACTGCTACATAATGGAAATTACCCTAAGATTCTAGAAAGGAAATTAGAGTGTTCATGGAGGTGATTATTATCATTCATTATTATCTCAATGAAATGATGCAAGGATCAATGAAGATCAGTAATCATGATTAATATTCATTTCATCATAACTAACGTTGCATATATCATAGTATTTCTGTGAGCCTGGAAGCAACAGATGGATCTATCTTATTTCTATGATATACTTTGTGTTGAAGTAGAACATCATCATCTTGATTCCTTTAAAAACATTCAACTATTTTTGTAAGTTAGTTAGAATTAATTGCTTATGATTTCTACATCAATTCATCTTTGTAGTATAGTAGTAGATCTTATGATTTCTAGCTTAGTTCATGCTCTTTCATCTTTGTAGTGTAGCAGTAGATTTTAAGATGCTTTTCATTGGTCATGTCTTGCATTTATTTATTTTCTTGAACATGTTGTGAGTGTGAGCGGAACCTACATTCCTTTGTCCCCTGGACAACTAAGGAATACTTACTGCAGGATTCAACCCAACCGAGGAGGAGCCAAAAGTAGACTCCCAATGTTTTTACTTTGCCTTGAAGAGAGTTGTTTCTTTAATTGATTAATGCCTTTTGATTTCTTGTAGGTTCTAGGGTTTTGATTTCGCAAGTCGTTGAGGTCGTATTCTGGAATTACCTGTGCTATGCCTCTGAGTCTTATGACCTCGGGTTGACAAAGTAAATGTTGATATAAATGTTGGTGTCATCTTAGTTGTAGGGAAGCCCGTGGGTGGAAGTGACAATAAGACATGAGTGAAGAGCCATGCATCTACTTTAGCTTGGGTCATTCCAAAGTCAAGTTACTCATATAAAACCTAGCATTTATACTGCCCAACAATTACAATGGCATAAAAATCTATTCGCTACATCTATAGAACATAGTTGATCACCTACCAACTTGTAGTTCTTTGGTTGTGACATTAAAGAATACAAGACAGGTTGACATTCTAACCTTAGTTTGATTAACAAAAGAAATAAATACTGCAAACTTTCGCCACATTTTGAGGTTATCAAAATAGATCGACAGAGGATGTAGAATAAAGGTTCTGTGGCAAACACGATAGCTAATAACTAGAGTAGCTATATAAGGACAACAATCGTGAAAGGCCAAGCAACAATGCAAAATTCTTTATAGAGCTATATCATAGAAATACTATTGCTATAGCTTCTTGCATATGATTTTATTATTCTTTTCTTTATGATGTAACAAATTATCCATGAATTTTTATGTAGCTATATTTAGTTCTCAATATATTCAATTTATTAGTAATATGGAAAATGATTAGGTTTAGATGCTTTATATTTCTTATTGCATGTTATGCATTCTCTAAAGCAAGGAGATGCAAAATGTTATTTCTCAAAGTCCATTATATTTGTAGCTTTGAAAGCCTAGAGGTGTTTGGGTGTACCACCAATATTCTAATTTTCTTGTTCAAGATTTTCTTGATTTTATCTTTTTAACCTAAACGAGGTCTCTATCTTGTTTCATCTCATGAAGCTTGAGACCTAAACAGAGCAGGATTCAGGAGCAAATCTCAAATGTAACACCAATGCTGAATCTGTTTGGGGTGAGTCTTTCTAGGAATTATGTGTTGCTAATACCTTCTTGATTATGGTTCATTTGTATTTCTTATTCTATAGAGACAGGCTTCATTATATTTGTTTTAGTATCAGTTTTAAGTTGTTGGATCATGTTCTTTGTTTTAATGACATGGCTTATTTATAGGCATTTTATTGGGAACCCTTAAAGCATATTAAAAAATAAAAATAAACAATTTCCACATTTTTGATATCTGTTTTACTATTGGAGTGGGTCGTAAAGCTATTTTTTGTGTTTAACCTTGAATGCTTTTGATTTAGTGGTGCATCATTTGTTGATTTGAAATCTGGAGTTACAGATTTTATGCCTTGAAACTCTGCTCCCTTAGAATTTTGGAATCTATTTCCTTATGACTTATTATACTATTTCAAATTGGTACAAATTTGTGATAGACTCACTCTTTCTCCCATTAAAAAATCTATAGAATTTGATGAAAACTTTGTTTCCCCCTACCTCCAAATTCTCTATCACATTTTGTCATAGTTCTTCAATTCATGCATTTGGATTTTTCTATCCTTCCTGTAAAGTCATTCATAAGGTTTCCATCGTCATCCCGAATCTCAATGACTTCACATCCACGTACATACTAGAGCCCAAACCTTTCCGGTACACTTAATTTTGATGCTTCCTCACCACTAAGCGACTCTAAAAAGGGACATACAGATAAAAAAAAAGATAACATCATGTTCCTTGAGCCCATTCCATTCAAACCTTATTTATGATGTGTATCTTGAAACACTGTATGTAACCTCTGCAGTAATAGCAGATGGTTTGACCTCTCCAATGTTTGGTTGCTTTACTTTGGTGATTTTTAACTCCTTTATTTGAACATCCATCCTAGACCATCCTTGAAATAAAGTTTTTCTCTCATTGTTAATATATGCTGCCAGTCGAGGAAACACATATTGGACATCTTCTTGAATTTCATATGTTGATTCCAAGCAAAAAAGATTGAAATTTCTTAGGAGGTAGTCATGGAGAGTTAGAAACTATAGCTTAAGTTTTGGAAGAGCCGAGCATCCTTCACCAGTGTAATTAATGTTGGGTACAATGCTTTCATAACTTTTTCATTTGGATAAAGAGGGAGAGAATTTATCACTTCCTTTTGAGACTGCCATTTCTCAAAAGTAGAAACCATTGCCTCAGAGAGGAAATCCATTCTTTCAACACATGGATCAGTCTTCTTAAGCAATTTAAGCTTATTACAGACAACATACTTAAGTTATTTTGCAGAAAGAACATAAAGCCTCTTACAAAGTTTGTTACATTTTTCAATGGAGCCCACATTGGCCAATGCTAGATCTCAAAGATTAGGAATTTCCTTAAAAGCCAAAAGTTGAAAAGCTTACAGATGAGAGAAATGAGCGAGAAAAACATCATCATCACTAAGTTGAGTGCTAACATGATCATCTATCTATGTCTGGTTTGCAACCGTTACAACTTTCCAAGTAGGTGTCAATTGCTTTCCTCTTACAGATTGTCGAAAGCCATCATCCTTAATGTGAAAACAAAAGGAATCATGACCCCTTCTCTCTATTTTGGATAGTACGTGTACAGGAAGGCTTGGAGGTGCATCTTTTGCAATACTCTGTAAAAGAGTACACTTGGAAATTTTCACAACAACAATTTTAATAAGTTGCATAAAATCACTATTGCCTCTTATAGTTGCTTTATCATTATGTAGATCACCTCTAGTTTTATCTTCACCAGTAGTTTCATGATCCTTCTCTTTATTGAAATCCTATATTAACTACTCAAAAACCCCTGAGATTATATCTATGCTTTCTTGTTCTAGAGTCACAACTTTCAAAACCTTGAGTTTTAGGCTAGGCATCCCAACTTTAAGAAATTTAAGAACCTGCCTCAATCCCTCATCTCCCACATCTGCATCATCATTTTTTTGCGTGTTAGTATCTGAGTCTTCAGTAGCTTTAGGTGATATTGAAAAGGAAGCATCTACAGATTGTCGATTTCGCTGCAAGTATACCACCTACTCCTTGTATTTCTGATCACTATCTTTTGTTACGAAAGTTTCAAACAAATGAATGCCTAGAGCACCTCTAGCCAGCTACCTTGCATTGTAACCCTTGGTAACAAATCTCTCATGTTGAGAATCAATATGGACAGTTCTGCCATATGGATCATTTGCACCCTCTACCAAACCAACCCACCATCCAACACCATGTTTAATAATTCCTTGTAAACCTAGGGTAAAATGATCATGTGATGGCACCAATATAGGATCTGAAGTGCATGAATACTTCCCTGAAATAGAATTATCCCAATTTGAAGAAGTGGATTGTTTCTCAATAATGTGTAATGCCTGGATTTAGCCTCCTATTTCCTTTGAATCCGGATGAAATATTCCTTTCACCATATAATTTCTTTGCAACACCTTGAATATAGTTTAGAAGCCCATAATTGTGGAAACAATAGAGCCCAACCAATGCAAGAGTTTGATTGGGTTGCAGTTAATAGGATAAACTAAACCATGAGAGGTAGAATTAATCAGTGGTCTCTTTGATGATCTATGTTGTGATTTGGAGTGTGGCTGAGAGCTAGTAGACTTGGGAGATAATTGGATATTTGCAAACCATCATAATAATAATCCTGTATAAAATCCTGAGAGCAACTGCAACCTTAAACACCATTTTTTCCCCATATGTTATCACCTATATTGACCTCAGGCTAGAGGGAGGCAATTCTAGGGTAACCACAAACCACGCTTAACATAATAACTAGCCCTACTAGTTTAGGAGACGGATCTCTCCTTATGAATCTCAGTGAAGATGACTGGCTCAGGAACAAGCTTTTATGCTAGGTATAGTAGCTCAAAGGTTTTAATTGAAGTTGTTGGTGTTTTTTCCAGATCAGGGGGAGCTAGGCAATTTGGGTTTAGGAAACTAAGTCAAAATTGCAGGGGATTCTATGGGGCAAGGTAGGTATGAGATTCGGCACTTTAGGCATGATGGGGTGAAATGCTAGACTAGTGAGGAGCTAAGAAGGGCATGATAAGGCCATGAATCCTTCCTAAACAGTATAAAAGACATGAAATACTAGTGTTTTCCCAAGGAATAGCATTAAAACCTAATGTATTCCACCTATCTGACTTGAAAACAACCAATCAAAAGCAATTATATGAAAGAGGCATAAATAAATAACATGAGAACATAATAACAGAAGAAGAAACTAATGTTAAAGGCCATACCACAGGGATCCCATAAAAATAGCTGCAACTTTATTAGTTTCCTGCCAAAACTGCTACAAAGTGATATGTGTTCAGTACATGAGCATCTAGTTGAATCCAACCCTTGCAAATGACCAAGAAAATACATGATATAAACATCCAAATCACTCAACCTAATCATCAGGGGTCAAAACCATGAGAAAAGGAGATTTTTCAACCATCTCTAATCAAGGAACTGGAATCTAGGCAATCAAACCACTTGCCTCTAAAAGAGGGGAAACTGATTCATTACCCTCAAAACCACTTTTAATCTAATCAATCTACCATCTACAAGCGTTTGACCATCATATTTACAAGCCATGGCATTAATTACATCAGCGAAGCATCCACGATGGGAGAGAAGATAAGAAAATGGTCAAAATTTAGCAAAACAGTCATCCTAAGTAAAAATGCCCTACGCGCAGTCCTACATGCAATGCCACTTACAAGCCACTTTTGGAGGCCTTTCCATCATCCTAATTGAGCCCAAGATAGCGCATTGGAAAGGTATTCAAGTATACTTTCCATAACACCTAGAATTTTTTCATTTGGAGCTCATTTTCCCCCTCAAAAGTTGATTCTACCAAGGCTGCTTCTGTGTGTCCAAAAACTGGCATAAAGGTCAATTTTGGAATGTTTTTGGACCTTCTAGTGGACTAGTTTTCCTCCAAAAATTATGAAAATTTCTAGGGTGCATGTCCTAGATGCCCTGAACCCAAAAATGTAAGCCATTTTTCCATTGGGTGCCCATAGAAAAAGCGCAGCACCGGTGGCACTGCGCTTCTGGGCAATCTTTCTGTTTATTGAATTTCAAAAATTCAAAAATGACAAAATTTTCTCAAAAAATGCCCAAAATTGGTATGAAGCACCACCATCAAGTGCTTTGATTAGCCAAGGAGGCTTCAGCAAACATCTTAAGTCTATCCTCCTCCTTTATTCCTTCTAAATCCCTCCTTAACCTAGCCTTCATCTTTTTGATTCTCATATTGCAAATCTTATTACGGGTCATGTAGTGATATGCCATGTGTCTAAGCATTTTTTTATCCCTGTTGACCTTCTTAATCAACTCCTAAAGATGCAGATTGACTCTTTCAAGCCAAGTCCCCCTATCCTTTTCAATTTCTTGCTCGATAGGAGTCAAACTGACATGAGTCTCTTTGTCACTTTGCCTCTTTGCTTCTAGTACTTCTAATTCCATGAGGACTTGTTTGTCACTCAATTGTTTGTTCTCCTTCTCCAAGTATGTGATGACAAACTTGGCTTTCTCTAGGTTGTCCATCAAGGCTTGTATATGAGCTTCCTTATCCTGAATAATAATGTCTTTGATAGTTTCCCTCTCCTGAGCTTATAAATCAATAATCTCAGTGTGTTGCTCAGGCTCATCATGTTCTTCCAACTCAAACTCTCTTTCTTGCTCATCATCCAAGTCTTCTTCCTACACCTCTTCCTTCACTTTGTTCATCTGTTTTACCTGTACCTGTTTTGTTGATGCAGCAAGCAAAGCCCCTTCCACACCCTTTGGAGATAACATTTTCCTGTGAACTGATGAAGAAGGCAAGGTCCCTTCCACATCCTATGGAGCAAATGCTTACCTAGCAGCTACAAACAACTTCCTTGTACCTCTTTGATATGACAAGTATACTGGTACCTTAGCAATTTTTGTCTCCTTGGTTTCTTCTCCTGTTTCCACATGACTAGAAGGCCCACCTGTTTCTTGCACCATGGATGGAGGAATTTGGGGTCCCCTGAACATGTCATGAGCAATGAAAGTCTCCCAAGGGATATTGAGAAGAATGAGATGGTGAAGAAGAATAATCTTGATCAACGAGTAATGATATATGTTGTTCATCTACTAAGGGTATGGCTTCTTTTTCACAATGTAAGCCATCTTATCAATGTTTCTAAACAAAAATTATGGAAGGTTTAACATTTTTACCCTTGTAAAGTGCATGATGAACCTGATATGGTAAGTGTACAACCTGGAAAATCTACCCTCACAAGTGAAATAATTGATGATGACCCTCATCAAGGGGACATACCTGTTCTCTAGAAATTTGAAAGGTAAAAGCCTCTTCACCTGACTTCCATGCTGAGGTTTAATGTAAGGCTCATAATAATGCTCATCAAGGTTCTAATCCTTATACCATTTCTCACCAACATTAGGAATCTTGGTGGCCTCTAAAATGATTGATGGTGACACTGTGAAAGTCACCCCAGCAAGAGTCACTTCATTGTTGTGCAGGTGGGCTGCAAAGGGTCTAGCCAATTCATGATGAAACTGAACTCTCTCCACTAGTTCATAGAACTCATAACATCCAAGGTGTCTAAAACATGAAACTTCTAATGGGGAGGCCTATAGTTCTCTTAGGTCAGTTGGCTCTTCTCTGGTGATTTTACCTCCCTTATGAGGCTTTCCATGTTGTCTGCTCCTCTCAACTAAACTATCACTTGTTTTATCCTCCTCATCATAATCATAGTCACCTCTATTCATGTTTAACAAGCCTTCTTAGTTTGCACAATTTTAGACAATAAAAGGGAATGAATGGGATACTCTAGGGTTTATAGGGATGCGTTTTGAGTGAATTTAGGCACTTATGGGTAAATTATGAATCATGACAGTGAGGGAGAGGGTTTTTAGAATGATGGATAGATGAGGGAATATATATTAGGGGAAAGGAAATGATGTAAAAAGGGTTTTAGTTATAATGATAGGTAATGGGAAAAACAAGCTAGTTAGGGTTTGTAGTGGAAAACTAGGGTTTGATACGAAGTGTGAAGGAAATGTCTAAAAAAATAATTGTGCAAGCTAAACATCAAGTGGAGTAGGGAAACTTACTTTTAGAAGAGGAAATTGCAAAAACAATTGTGAAATTTTGGTGTCTGAGGTGATTTTGAAGCTCACTGCCCTACGCGCACCAACTTCACCCAGAAGCACAGTGCCTTTTTGCAGGTCACATTTGGAGGTCTTCCTAGTGTCCAAATTGGGTGTGGGATATCTTGTTGGAAAGATTATCAAGTGTAGTTTCTAAAAAATCTTTAATTTTTCAATTTTAAGCTCATTGTCCCTGCCAAAATCTCAATCTCCCAAAACTGGTCAAAATGTTCGAAATGAGGCTGCCAAAATGCAAAGTGTTGTTTCAGTCAACGTTTGGAGGTTGTTCGCAACTCCAAATTGAGCTCAAGATGGCTCATTAAAAACATATGTGTGTATAATTATCATTTGACTCATCAAGAAAGTCATTTGGTCACTCCAGATAGGAGACATATTGAGTTTCCCAAGGTCACTTCAGAAGTGCATCAACTCTCCTGAGGCAACTATATTTTTGACATTTCTCTAAAACCATGACACCTGTGTGAAAAGTGAAGGAGGTTTTTCTTCCTTGTCTATAAAAACCACTCTCACGTTTTCCAAATTCATTTTGTCTTGCTCAAAAACAAAAACCCTAGGAGAGGGAAATGAGCCTTACTTGAGCACAACTGAAGCACAAACAAGGTGTAAAATGATCCATTGGAACATGAAATAATGATGAAAACTCTTTTAATGATGGTAAAATCATCTGAATGGTGACATGGACCAATACTTAGAAGACTTTGGAAGGAGTGAAAACAAATCCTAGACCTAATACCTAGTGATAAAATTTTACTTGAAGACTCACTGAAATGACAAAATTTGACTTTGACACCGTAAAACCACTTTGTAAGAGCATATTTGATCGCTAGTGGAAGGCTGTAAAGACTGACTCTAACACCATAAAAATAATTTTCAACAAAAATCTATATGTGATAATAGGTTTGAGTTAAGGTTTCAGGGAAACAGGTGCAACATTGCATCGAGGATTGTTTGAGGACCGAGAGGCCTATTGTAGGGCCTTCTCTTCAAGTTGCAGGTGCACAAAGACTAGCACAGGTGGAGAAAAGGGTGTTAACCCTTGATCAAAGTTTGGAGCTCTTGTTGTGGCAAAACCGTGGGATGTAGGGTGCCTTGTGTAGGTTTCCAAAGACTAAAACAATGAATGGGAAGGCCTAGAAGGGACAACAAAAGAGAGGCAGTTGTGTGGAGAAGGGTAACATAGATTTAGAGCATAATTTACGGAGAAATTGAAGTTTGTGAACCTTTTTTGTGAACACGGTGAAAGACACACATTTTCAGAGTAAATAGAAGGTCTTTGAGAGGAGACTAAGCATATGATCTTAGTAAATGCAAAACTCATATTTTAGTCATCAACATATTTTGGATTTTTTTTTTTTTTTTTTTTTTTTTTTTTTTTTTTTTTTTTTTTTTTTTTTTTTTTTTTTCAGTACAATAGAACCTACAAGTTTTCCAATCTAATAGTAGTGAGCCCCAGCAGGCTTTGTCATCCTCTCTCTCTCTCTCTCTCTCTCTCAATACTCAATACTCTATAACTCAATACTCAATAATCAATAAACAATTATAAATCCATGCCAAGAACCAAACTATCATAGAATCTTAAATAACTCTACAATACAATAAAGAAGACATTCCCAAGAAGGTATTGATGAAAATGCAGGTCTTTCTATAGACTAAGCTTGGAGCTCTGAAGGAATTCAATTCATAGGGCTCGAACTATACAGTTTCTTAAGACAGTGTTCACTCCAATGGATACTTTATTAAAGCTGGTTTTTGGACCAAGGCTAGTAAGATGGAATATTGATACAGACGAGCTTGTCTCTTTAGGCTTTCCACTTGCTTTATTGTTCAAAGAATGGAGATTATGTATTATGTCTAGTCACCTATGACTTAATACTACATCAAGAGGTCTATGCTTATTCTCCCATGCTCTAGGGGTCTATTTTATAGTTACAATGAAAGTAAATTAGAATTGTTAGAATCTATTAGCTTAGAATTATATTTTCAACTTCTGCTTGAATTAGAGGCAACTAAGTTAGACTAGAGTTGATCAAAACCATTTTAGCATGCGATTTTGTTTACAACTTCTATTTTTTTAGATACAACAAAGTTTGATCAAATGCTGCATATTTTTGTTGTCTCGGAGTAAGTTCAGAGGTACTGAAAGAAAATTGTGTGCCTTCTCTTCAACTGATTCTACCATAGCTATTTATTGCAACTTATTGTGACATACTGGTAAAATGATCATTATTCTGATAAATAATTTGTGTTTTTAGAATCGCTAGCTACTGCGAAATTATCTTTGGACATGTCAGTAGTTTAACAATTTCATGTAGCAAAATCAAGGACAATTGGTTTAACTTTGAAGATTCTATAATATATGTCATGGAAGGTGATGTGGGTCCTACTGGTCCTACCCAACTTGAGCTTCCAAGCTAATAAGAATATTCTTGCACTTGTGCTTTTAGAAGTCGTCAAACGTTGTTAGCATTTTATAACCTCTGGTCTATAGGTTTTCCATGGAAGCTTTGGGATATTTGTAATCATGGTTGTATATAGCGAAAATGGTTGTTCTCTATTCTAATATTGACAGTGAGAAGAAAATATTAATTGAAGTGTTATACAAAAATATTAACTGAAGTGTTTATATAAACAACTAGCTTAATCCCTTGGGAAAGAATAGTGAAAGGATTATTTTCAATTTTTGGCAACACTTTTCTCCTATCATTTCCTCCTTGGACATTTACGCCCGTCCGTGAGCACCTCTGTTCATGTAATCATTATATAAAATCTTGGAAGTCTAATCCCATGCTTCTCAGCTTGTTTTTGAATTTAAAAGTCCCATATCATGCTTTTCAATTGATTTTGGAATTATAGATGTTTTCTCTAGTAGAATTGTGTACATGGATGTTCTCTGGCAGGTCTATTTTGTAAATTTGATCTTGCATATGTTGCTTCATTATAGGGCGATAAGGATCTTGGTTCTTGGTGGTCAAGACATTATTTTAATATTGTTTAGCTTAAATTTTCAAGTGATTCTCTAATTATAGAAATTCCTAGGTCATTCCTATTTCAAGGAAGTGATATTAGTTCTTAATATTATTTCTAGGGTTGTTTCTATTTCCTATATGATGCACATATGATGTTAGTTCCAATGTAATCACTCATTATTTAAAAGAGACCTTACTGTATCTAGCTTGAGTGGGCCTAATGGTTAAGAGCATGTGTTTCCTCCTAATATGTCACAAGTTCAAAACCACAGGGGGTAGAGTATGTATGCCTTCATTGACCTAGTAGTCAAATCACTATATGGAGGTGGGTCCCTTGTCGCACAAGTAAGGGAGTCTCATACACCAATGTGGTGTCTGGCTTGGTTGTGACCTTAAAATTGGATAATCAAAATATCCTCTAGAAATTTGAGAATTGTATTTCAAAGGTATGAGTGTGCAAGGAAGCCTTATCTTTAGTGAGGTGCATGATAATGTAATTCTTGCCTTCAATATGTAGAAAATTTTGTAAGCATTTGGAGGTTTATTTTGGAATACATTAATGTTTTCAGCTATCCAAATGGAGCATATCACCTCTACAACCAAAATTTTGTCTTATGTTCTAGTTTTAGTCCATTGATTTAAATTCCTATGTGTTATCTCCAATCCATTGTTGCATTTTACATAGTCTATGAGTGATAGCCCATATCTCATTGGTGAGATGACATTGAATCAAAAGGTGATTTCATGCTTTCGTGTTATTCCCTTAAGAGCGCATGTGTTGGGACTTGTCCATCCTCTTCTTCTAAGCACGTCTAGGTTGGGATTGCACCCTTGATTTGAGATTTGGGGCCCCAGCCTTGGTTGGAGATAGTTGTCTTGCATCTAGAGGGTCTAGACTTGTGCTTGAACACCTTATTTAGTACAAACCTATTCATAAATATTCATCAATTGGTTTTTCATCATCACACAGATCAATTTATATGTTATTTTATATACATGCACATAATCAATCTTCTGAAAACATGGTTCATCTTTGTGTGCCTTAGACCATTAAATGCCACAAATCATAATGAGATGTGTTTGAGTGTGGGTTAAGTAATTGCATTGTGGGAGAACTAATATGCATTTACAATGTATATCAAAAGAAGAAAGGTGAAGTGTAGAATGCATGTGGGGTCATAAGAGACGCATCATGTCAGTATACCGGGGATATAAAAATAAAAGGGTATAAAAAATGTGAATAAAAAAATGGATACATACAATATTTAGTGAAAATAGGGGTTTTCTAAATTAGGAAGGTTTATTGGATTTATATTGGTAGGGGGTTAAATAATGTGATTTTTAGAGATATTTTCCAATATGTAGTCAAACTAAGGGTATTGTTTAGTATGCCACGAACACACTTGCTATGTCATAGTTTCAGTGAGTGAAGCCCCTATGCTTGGTCCACATCCACCAGCAAGGACACTCCATTCACATGTTTGATGGCAAGGTTCAGGTGAGAAAAGCATCAGACCACTCACTTGTTATGACGGGGATAGAAGAAGAAAGGATTCTCAAGCTACAGGGTACCTTTGCTCGTGCACAAAATTTCTCATACAATTCTCATTATGATGAAGGTACATTTCCATCAAGTTTATTATGGCATGCTAGATTTGGACATTTGAACTATGACAACCTCCACTTGTTGAAGAAAAATTTTGTTACTGGTTTGCCTACAATTCCTAGGAAACTTAAGCAATGTGATTCTTGCATTCTAGGAAAGCATAGAAAATAGTCCTTTCATGATTCACATTTCAAAGCACATAGAAAACTTCAACTCATTCATTCAGATTTATGTAGTCCAATGCTTGTTCCTTCTGCAAATGGAAATAAATATATGATGTCATATATTGATTATTACACCAGAATGTGTTGGGTTTATTTATTGAAGAACAAATCTGATGCTTTTCAAACATTCAAGAACTTTCATGCATGGATTGAAAATGATGCACAATCTCATATTGGCTCTATTTGCACTGATAATGGAAAAGAATACACTTGAAATGAATTTGAAAAATATCTTCGCTAACATGGGATTAAACATCAAACAACTGTGCCTTATAATCCCCAACAGAATGGTGTAGCTGAAAGAATGAATAGGACAATCTTAAATATGGTGCGCTCCATGATGTTTTTCAAAAATGTAAAATTGATGTTTTGGGTTGATGCAGTTCTATGTGTTGTATATGTTAAGAATAGATGTCCATCTAATGCTATTAGAAACAAGACTCCTTATGAAATGTGGTATAGACACATTCCTTCGGTAAAGCACCTCAGGGTCTTTGGTTCCACATGTTATGCCTTGATACCAAAGGTACATATAAACAAACTTGGTGCAAGAAGTCATAAGTGTATCTTCCCAAGGCATTCAAACAGCTCCAAAGCATACCATCTCTATGATGAAGTCAATAAAAGTTTGTTGTATCTAGAGATGTAATCTTTATTGAATCATCCAAAGCTGACAATGTCATTGAGCGGTAACTTGATCATTTGGATAGATTAGCAAATGCAAAATAATTTCAAGAATTTGATAATCAGATTCCACATCTTGAAGGGGGGATTCCTATAATAGATCAACCTGTGGAATATTCTTCTAAAGCACTGTCACCCCCTCATGAAACTCCAACAACATATGATACTTTGAGTGATGTGATTGACAGAATTGGGAGACTCAATCTTGATTCAGTCCCAACTCAATCAACTGAGCAATCTGGACCATAATAGAAAGGTCCCCCAAATTTGCTAACAAAGTGTTCATCTTGATGAGGTTGGAAAGACAAGAACTAGAAATTCAACCCGGAAAAATGGACGTGATGTAGATGACTCTGACTCACCTATTGATATGGATGTTTCTTATGATTATGAATTGAATTTGTCTATATATTTTGAACCAACTTCCTTCAAAGAAGTTGCTTCTCATGATGAATGGAAAGAAGCAATGCAAGAGGAGTATGATTCCTTGATAAAGATTGGCACTTGGAAGCTGGTTGATCCTCCATATGGAACCAAAACAATTGGCTGCAAGTGGGTCTACAAGAACAAGTATAAAGCTGATGGCTCACTTAACAAGCACAAAGCCAGGCTTGTGGCAAAAGGTTTTGCACAAAAGGAAGGGGTCAATTATGAGGAGACTTCTTCCCCCATAGCAAAATGGGCTACCATCTGGACACTCTTTTCTCTTGGAGCTTAGAATGGTTGGAAAGTCCTTCAAATGGATGTAATAAATTCTTTCTTGAATGGATATCTAAAAGAGAATGTTTTTATGTCCCAGCCTAAAGTATTTACTGTGAAAGGACATGAGCATAAAGTATGCAAACTTGTGAAATCCTTGTATAGCCTCAAACAAGCACCACGAGCCTGGTATGAAAAACTAACTGAGCATCTTCTGAAACTCAATTTCAAACATTATGATCTTGATGATGCAACTTTGTTTGTCAAGAAATTTGGCAAAACACTTGTATATCTTGTGGTATATGTAGATGATCTTTTGATGACAAGGAACAATGAGAGCTACATTGCATCCATAAAGAAGGAATTGAGGAAAGGTTTTGAAATGACTGATTTGGGCTATATTCACTACTATCTTGGTATTGAAGTAGCTCAACATCCGAAGTCCATATTCCTTTCTTAAAAGAAGTACATTGGAGATCTGTTGAACAGGTTTGGCATGGATGAATGCAATCCTCTCACTACTCCACTAGAACAAAAATTTTGTTCACATCCATTGAGGGAAAAGAATTTGAGGATGCCACAAAGTATAGACAACTTGTAGGAAGTCTCAACTACTTGACTACTACCAGACCACACATTTCATTTTCTATTGGAATCCTCTCTAGGTTTATTCAAAATCCTTGTGAGGGACATTGGTCTACTACAAAAAGAGCTCTCAAGTACTTGAAGGGAACTTAAGACTTTGGACTCAAGTATACACACGTGAGAAACTTTAGCTTGATTGGATACTCTGATTCAAACTTCAATGGAGACAAAGAAACCGGGGTATCTACTTCGGGGTATGCAATGAGTCTTGGATCAGGAGTTGTCTCCTGGAGATCACATAAATGATCAGTTCCTTCGGATTCCACAACAGAGGCAGAATATGTGGCAGCAGCTAAGGCAACAAAAGAAATTGTGTGGCTCAGGAAAATTTTGGAGGATTTGCAGGTAAAACAAGTACATTTGACTCCACTCATCATTGACAATACCTTGGCAATAAAGATGGCCAAGAACCCAAAGTTCCATGATCGAATGAAGCACATCAATACAAAATATCATCTGATTCGAAATCATGTTGAGGCCAAAACAATCCATATTTGCCAATGTTCCATTAATGAGTAGATTGCAGACATCTTCACCAAAGTGCTTGGAAGAGAAAATATTGAAAGTTTCAGAATGATGCTTGGACTCACCAACATCCCTTCAGATTAAGGGGGGAATGTTTAGACATAATCATAGGGATTGGGGGAACAACTGTAAATAGTGTAAATAAATAATAGAGAAAATGGAGAGTCATTGGGAGATGAAACTCAACAGTCACTCACTCATGTATATAATAATGAACAACCTAAATGAATAATAATAATCTCATTTGAGGAGTTACCTCCTGGCCTGACATGAGTTTCAATGGGCTTGCTAGAAGAACTAGTACTTGCCATAGAATATTTACCTTCCAATCCCATGGTTGTGATTTTGGTCTCATCTCCAGAATCAGATCCCAGTTCTTTTTGAGGTGTTCCAACAATATTTTATTTCTCCTTGTTGTTAAATGTTTTGGGTCTCAACTCAGGATGAAGTTTCCAACAATGGTCTTCATCATGGCCTTCATTTGAACAATGTTTACATGTGACTTTTTATCCCTCTTTCTTAATTGAAGCATTATTTTTGTCTTTGCCTTTAAACTTCCCCTTTCCTTTGTCTCTATACTTAAATGGATTCTCATTAATCTCTTGGGAAACATTCTTCCCTTTTGCTTCTAAATGAGTTTCCTGCACACAAACTTCATCTAGCTTTATAGGGTTAAACATAAGAATTGTATGCCTCAAGTAACTATGTAAAACACCTATGTATTTAGGGAGAGTGACTTGAGAGGATAAATCTACACCCAAAATGAGAGATCTTCTTCTAAACTCTTGGGTACAAGCCCAAATTTTGTAGGGCATTGTGGCCTGATTTTTGTATATTATTTTGGACACAAACACTTTATCTATATACAGATGATTTTATGATGATCATATATACCAATGATTTCTTGATTATTTTTTATGTTTTTAATTTGATTAATGATTTATATGCCAATCCAATGCTTGATTAGCAATATAATCTGCTAAGGAATTTTCTAATCGTGGAATGTGAACAAATGTGATGTAAACAAATGATCATTGCAACAATTGCACTCTCAAAAATTGGCAATACAAATAGGGACTCGAACCTGATAAATCTTATTTAGTTGAGATACCACCAACTGCGAGTCTAAATAAACCACTAACAAATCAATATCAAGAGATATTGCTTCAGATAGTAGATTGATAACAACAATATATTCAACAATATCATTTGAAGTAGGATCGATACATACTCCTCTCGAAACCATCAACTGGCTAAATGGATAAAAAATCACCCAAGTCGTGGAAGCAAGGTTTCGGGTATGCCAACTCGCACCATCAACGAACCCTAGATATATCAAATCGTCCATCAATACCTACCAAAGCAGATTAAAAATATCGACATCACTAAAACCGATAGATAGATATGTGTAAACATACAATATATACAAATAAGTGCATGCTCGATTGAAGCCTAAGCAAAGTACTTCTTAAGGTAGAGCCCATTTATGGGCTCCGCCAACTTGTTTCCTTCAAAATCAATAAATTCATATGCTCCCTTTTTTAAATCTCGCTTGACAATAAAGGGACCGTACCACATAGACTTAAACTTGCTTGCCCCCAAGGCATCTTTATCTTGATCATAGACCAAGACAAGGTCACCTTCAGAAAAACTTCTAGGGTGGACAACTTTATCATATTGAAATTTTACCTTCTTTTTATGGGCTTCATTTATTGTGGTAGCATCTTGATTCTGCTCATCAAGCTTATCCAAATGAACGAGTCGCTTTTCGAGACTAGAAGTCTTTGGAAGAAGTTCAACAACTAGTTTAAGGGAAGGAATTTCACATTCAACAAGAAAAATAGATTTCAGCCCGTATACCAATTGAAAAGGAGTAAAACCAGTGGTAGTCTTAACTAACATTCAATATGCCCAAAGTGTCGGATACAACATGATGTGCCAATTGGATCTAGTTTTGTTCATTGTCCTTTGCAAGATGATTTTAAAGGATTTGTTCACATCTTCAACCTGCCCATTGGCTTGAGTATAATACGGAGACAAATGCTATTGTCGGAAACCCAACTTGAGAGCTAATTCAGACATCAGTTGATTTTGGAAATGACTGCCATAGTTAGTGACAATCTCTTTTGGGATACCAAATCAAGAAATAACTTGATTGAAGAGAAATAAGGCCATTGTTTCATTGTCATTCTTAAAATTAGGCATGGCCTCAGTCCACTTCATAATGTAGTCTACGGCCAAAATGATATACATGTGATTTCCCACCGAAGGCAGATTACAAGTAGTATAGTCAATGCCCCACTTCCTGAAAGGGCCAATGGTGATAACAGGGAAATGTGGAGCTAGATGTGCGTGCATTTTCCGAGTATATACCTGATAAGGATGACTTATTTTGACCGCCTCAATACAATATTTGAATATCGGTGGCCAAAAGTAGCCTGCTCGCAGAAATTTTTGGGTTGTCATAAGCCCAGATAGATGACCACTACAAGCTCCACTGTGGAAATAATTAAGCACGGACTTAGCATTTTCCAAGCTTAAACAATGCCTAAGGATTGAATCAATCCCGCAATGATACAGTGTGTCACCTATAATAACATAATTCTTAGCGAGGTGACGCAACTTTCTATGCTCATCCTTGGAAAAGCAGGTGGAAAATTTGAAGTCTGGAGATATGTAAGGATGTCCCCATACCAAGGATCCTGTGAGGAAATAAGAAATAAATGTTCTTCAGGAAAATTTCCCTCGTGAATAATTTCTTCCTCACAAGGCAGCTTGGAAATCAACTCTACAAATACCAAATATTTCTTAGATTTAGTCGACATGAATTTGAGGTTGAATTCTTGCAAGATGAAAATCCATCTATTATAATTCTCCCCAATCACTCGCCTATTGAGAAAAAACTAAAATGGATTGATGGCTGCTAAGATGAACATTTTTCAAAGAAGAATGTAATTCCAAAGCGATTGGACAACATGGATAGCTACCAAAGCTAATTTCTCGATGGGATAATAGTGCAGTTCAGCACCTACCAAACATCAGATAGTAGATTACATGTTCACATAAGGCATCATCTTCTTGAACCAGAATCATACCAATGGTTGATTCTGCTGTAGTGAGATACAAGAGGAAATCTTTACTATAATTAGGTGGACTCAACAATGGAGTAGAGGTTAATGCTTTTTTCAAAGCATCAAAATATCATTGCGTGAAATCATCCCATAAAAAAGGGACCCCTTTCTTAAGACAATGCATAAATCCTTTTGTGATCTCTACATAATTGGCTATAAATCTCCTCAAGAAATTTGTTTTTCCTTGGAGACTTTGAAGTTGATGTACGGAAGACGGGGGAGGCAACTGAAGTATTGCCTCAACCTTGAAGGGATCTACAATCCCCTCCGTTGACACGATGAATCCTAACAGCTGACCGGATATGACCACGAAAAATCAATTATTCGGATTCAACCCAATTTTATAAAAATGACACCTCTCAAAAATCAATCGAAGATGTTTAGGATGATCCATTCTCTTTCAAGAATGAGCAGCTAAGTCATCCAGGTATGCTTCAATAATATGCTTGATGTTATGAAAAGCATAAGACATGGCCCACTGAAAAGTGGCTCCAACATTTTTGAAGCCAAAAGGCATCTTTTTGTAAGAAAAAATACCCCAGGGGAAAATAAAGGTTGTCTTATTTTGATCTTCTAGATGAATAGTAATTTTGTTATAACCAAAGAATTCGTCCATGAATGAAAAAATTTCATTACCCGCACATTCATCAATAATTTGATAAATAAATGGCGTGGGGTAATTGTCTTTCAGACAAGCCATATTTAGGTCCCTAAAGTCAATGCATACTCAAATCGTTCCTTGCTTTTTAACTATGGGGACTAGATTAGAGACCCACTCAATTAAAGGAATGGGGTATATGAAACCCGCCTTTAGCAGCTTCTCGACTTCAGCTTTGATAACTGCTACTTTTCTAGGTTTAACCGATCAAAGTTTTTGATGAATAGGTTTAGCATTTTCATATGTCTTGATCTCATGTTGGACTATAGATGGATCTATTCCAGGCATTTCCTCATAAGACCAAGCGAACACATCATGAAACTCTTTGAAGAGATTGCTATAAATTTGAATTTCTTCAGGGTAACAATCAGCTCCATTGAAGACATTTTCAATAGTGTTAGGAATCCTATAGATGTTCACCAGTACAGTTTGTGAAATAACAGACATGTTATCTTCGGTAGAAAATGGTGCTGGGGCTAAAGGGTTTAAAAATGCATGAACATCACTAGTAGAAGGACTGGACAAACTTGACTCAATTTCTTGCGAATGAGGGAGTAAATATGAATGATGATGTAGATCATCCCATGGTCTATCCACACCCATCATTTCTTCTAGAATTGCTTCTTCAGATGGAAAGATAGTATCTAAACAATCCTACACCAAAGGGAGCCACATCTCCATCCAGCTCCTTTGGTGAGAAAGGAGTAGGATTGGAGCCTGCAGAGTTAACAATAGACTGATAAAAAATTTATGTTGCAGACATAGGATATATCATTCCACCTACCTGCCCTCCATCTAATGTGGTGGTAGATGAGGTTAAAGGCCAAGGATATGAAAAATAATGAGTTCGAAAGCACTCCCTTTGAGAAGGTCCCTTGGAGGATGAAGTATCATTAATTCTAGCTATAGGAGTGGGAATATCAAAAGTACCCATTAAGGAAGAGTACATTCCAACTCCTAAATTATCTATAGGTTCCCTAGGATTGTCCACTAATGGAACAATAGACTCAGAAGATGCGTGGGAGTTAGCCAGAGAATAATCCATGTGATCAAATTTTACCATTCTTCCTTCATGAGGAAAGTAAAGGATGTGAAATAATGATGATACAATGGCATCCATCTCATAAATCAAGTTCCTACCTAAAAGGAGGTTGTAATATAGATTCGCATCGACTACTTCTACTTCAATATTTACCACCTTTCCCCCAACAAAGACAGGAAAGACTGGAATAATCCCATGCGACCTATGAGAATGTCCATCAAATGCCATCAATAGAGTACGTGAAGGAACATCTTGAGGCAATCCAATGGCCTTCCAACATGATATGGACATCACACATGTGGAAGCTCCCCCATCAATAATAGCTCAAAGATATTGGTCTTTCAATATGTAGAATTTATCTGGAAATCCATATGATGTGGGAGTATCTTTTTTACGTTTGACATATCAAATGTAAGCACAATATAATTTTTTGGATCAACTACTCTGATTGCTGTGAGTAATTCACTTCTCTGGGAGGGGCATGACTAGAGTACCTCTAACGCTGACATAACACAAGGACTTTGAGCTAGATCTTCTACAATTGAGTAGTTCTGGACTGCCCTAGCATTAGGATTAATGGTCGAACATTTTGCGGAGCCTTTCAGCATCCAAGGTATAGACTCAACAGAGGGCCTCTCAATATGGAGTGGCTCTGAAGCATCAAAAGAAGATTTAGCCTTAGATGACTCTAATTCACCGTAATCACGCGATCACGTAGCGACATCGATATGTGAACTAATGATGTAGACATTTGATGTATTGTCCCCTTCTTGATTGCCCCTCGCAGGGGTACCAACACTAAAGTTTGTGCCAGGAAGTAATTGTTTCCCTTGGGGAAAATGGTTAGTGAGGACAACTTGGGAGCTAGATGACCCCTGCTAAAGTAATAAGCACTGAGCATCTTGGATCTTAGGACAAAGAGATCTCCATTGCATTGCCCTTCCCATCCTAGTTATTTTTCCTACCTTGTCCTTTCTTCTTCCCATCAGATTATTGGTTTCCTATGGGGTTATAAGTTTGGATGACATTTATAGATGTAGGTTGAGAAGGGGTAGTGAAAAATGGTGAAGCCTACATAGAATAAGCAGTTTGTAAAGACAATTGTTGCAATTGAGTTAGCAGGTTAGTCATGTTAGAATCGATCGATCTAACTAGCCCGTCGGCATGGGGACCTGGCTTCAACTTGGATATATCAACCTTGGACCTAGGAGTGTCAAGTAGAATTTTTTGAAGGACCCCAAATTGAGAATATATAAGCTCTAATTGTTGGGCCCTAAAAATAGCCTCCTCCTCGATGAACACACCAGAGAGTGACACGTCATTAGAGATCTGAGGTTGTAATGATTTAAGAAACCATTCAAGAAATAATTCTTGTGGAATATTGGATTTAATAAGCCTCTTCCTTCTCCCTAATTCCTGGATATGATAAGAAATGTGGGTTGCCTGATCTTGTTCAAAATTAGCCAAAAGCTTAGTTCCAGCATCAGAGCAGACATGCAACTGAAAATGGTTCAAAAATATGGTAGCCAAATCATCGAAAGAAGTAAAGGTCCCCCCTGGTAGTTATATGTACCACTTAGCCGCATTTCCAGTTAGGGTACATTGAAATAATCTTAACCTAATTGAATCATCTATCAGGGAGTTGGACGAACACCATAAGTCGAAAGTGGTTACGTGGCCCCCAAGATCATCACCAGTCTTGCCTTCAAATTTTGGTATATCTGAGGGTAGTTTCGTTGGGACCAGAGGCCAAACTAGGTTATACCTAATAAGATCATTAGTCAATTTAGAAAGATCTAGCAAGTTTAACATTTCCAGGAAAGGTAGTCGTAAAGGACGCTGAGGATTCCACCTAGTGTGGGCAGAACTCCCAATGTTCTCAAAAGAATGGCTTGGATTTGTGAAGGCACCAGGTTGCCTAAAATAACTCATAGACCCAACTGAACCATAAGGAGCTCCTTGTGGGCCAGAAAAAACCATATTTTGACCAACTCATGTCGAAATTTTTTTGTAGCCAGTAAAATTGTCCCCTAGAGAGGGTTTGAAAGGAGAAGAGAGCCCTTGCTAAGGGTTCCATGCACTAGCATAGGGAGAAAAGTTATGGAATGAAATGACAGAAGAATACTTAATATTCCCTTGTTGGTCGAAATAAAATTGATTCTCGGCTCCTAACTCACTAACCGCAAGGTTTGTCCAACCTTGAAATGGATTATAAATTTGACCTGAAGAGGAAAAATGTCTTGATCCCAAAGATGGGTTGGAATGTGGTATACGACCACCCTCGAATGGGAAACCCTAAAAAGAAGTTGATCCATTTTCCATGGAAGCCATGGATATGGAGGAAATCGATGGAACACTTAACGGGACCAAAGGAATCTCGCTGGTCAGCGTTCCAAAAGGGAAAAAGCCAATTCCAGAGGTAACAACTTGAGAACTTCCACTCGAAGATGGAATGGAAGTAGAACCAAATATAGCAGTGCTAGGAGTAATGGAAGGTATAGAAATTGTTCCTCCTCCTTTTACAGATACGTGTGTTTGCATACTCGTAGCACTTATCATGGATGCCATGCTTCGAGCAGTGGTCATCAAAGGAAAAGATCGATATAAACTTGAGTTCGAAGGTCTATTGGTAGGAGTCCCGACGTATAATAAAACGTCTGGATGGTCAAAAGGAAGAGGAGAATTAGGAGTCAAAATAGACTCAGGGATCTCCTCGACTTCAATAATGTCTTCCAAGTAGAAGAGGACTTGAGAAAGAACTGGAGCATTTCTTTCCAACTCTCTACTTGTACCAGGTCTATCCCATGAATCAATAACTCCAACCGGAGGATCAATCTCCGATGTGCCTGTTGCCACCGATTGAAAACCACTGGCACAATTGCTCCTACACCTTCAAGGAGAAGGCGCAGGACTCATAGGTGAAAGCCCACGAAGTCTCCTAGACCACCGAGTTAGTCGATCAACTACTTTGAATTATTTTTAAGAAATCTACTTAAAGAATCAAAAAAGTTGTAAATCTAGGCCAACTAGGAGCAGATATCACTCTTTAAAAGTACCTAAAGATACATACAATCAAACTACTTGCAAGTATTTCTACTCTAGGTGATTAGGACTGGACACCAAAATACAGGAAGTCCAAAATCAAGGGCCTTTCGAAAATAGTCTGGGGTAATTATGCCCCAGGCATACTAGCAAAAGTATCCGAAGAGTGACGCTGACCTCTAGACAACAACCTTTGTCGGTGCAAGCACCCAAGCTTCGTAAGGGTACCTTCCGAAGTAATACTGAACGTGATGCAAGGTTAGCCTTAGGTGCCATGGGATTCCCCTCCACGGCCACCTATGAGATCCCTCGGAAAGGAAACTATGGATACCAACTCATATCAAAAGCTAAGTAGAACAGTTGTGAGGTGGGATCCAACAAGTAGGAGAGGGGTTATCTCTCTTCCTTGTCTTCACTCTCCCTCATGCTTAATGTTGAAAATAAAAACAAGAAATGATAAAAATAGAATCCAGAATATTCCAATTTTAATTTGTCCTTGAATTAAAATTGAAAATTAAAATTTGAATTTAGTCTCACCAGCTGCTTGAAAATAATTAATTAATTCATTATGGATTAATTAGTTGGAGAAATTCAAGTTAGAAGTCTTTCTGAAGTCATGTAACAATTATCCCTTAAATTAAGGGATAAATTAAGGAGATTATCCCTTAATTAAGGAGATAAGGTTGAGTTGTATTTGAGTTGTAATTAGCTAGCTCCATTAATGCGTAAGTCCAGTTTAAATTAGTTCAACGGTTGAGGAACTAATTGTGAGTTTCAGTCGTTTAGATGCAGGCTGCACCACAACCAGACATGATACTTAAGATTAACTGGAATATTCCTCATCAGAAACTCATGCATGTCTATTCAGAGAAAAGACCCAGTTGAGTTAAGGTCAAAAAGAAATAGATTGTGACATCAGTATGCATGATTTCTCCTATAGGAAAACTCTCAGGCATTGACATTCAAGGTAAGGTTCCTTAAGGATTGCACCAGTATCTGAACAAAGTGTTAGGAGCAGTGTGCTGAGATCATTTGTTTAATTAGTAACAGGGAAATACTCCATAGGAGAAACTGACTGCACAGAAAATGGAGCTTGAGAGGTACGAGAAGGCTTGTGAGAATCTTTGATTACTTGTGAGCATCCAGGAGGATTGTGCTAAAAGCTGGCTAGCTGTGAGAGCTAAGGCTTTGTATAATTCTGATGTGTTTCCACCTTGTATGATAATATAGATAGTGGGGTTTTTAGCTGAGGCTTTCCCCTGAGTATTTTTTGTGTTTCATGTGCATTGATTCCTCTTCTTCTAGTTATATGTGTTCAGCTTCATCTTGCTCAATCTTTAAGCTTCCACAAAGAAAATTGATAGTAGAAGTAGATTATAGTATTTTTCTTTGGTATATTGCCTTATCGGGTTAATCTACAGTCAGATTTTCTACATAGGTCTTAGAGTAATATTTGTAGAGAATTTGCAGAATTTCTACACTTAACTACGAGTTACAGAGCTTTCTCGCTCTTTCTAATGATATTAGATTTTGCTCGTTATTCAACTTCTACGTTTGATAATTTGAGTGACCTTGGAGAGTTAACTCTCCACTCACTTATTCCAAGGCCCTAATGAACCTAAACTTGTTGATGTTTGTTAATGACAAAAATAAAAAGTTCCAGTTCATTTTATTAAATCGCTTGATTTTATAAAGCTATTCTTTAAGTTAGGGGAAATTTACGAGAGTGAACTGATGAATTTTTATGATGCAAAAGAAATCAATAGAAACCTAACTATATGCATGAAATTATTTTCTTCGATGAAAAGTGATTTTTACTTGGGTTCTACGAAAACTTATATAAGAATTTAAATATTTTCCTTTTATTTTCTAAAACACTCCACACACTCAAAATCTAAAAAGACTAAGAATGCTTAAGATGCAAACTAACCTAATGCAAGTTTAAATGATGATACAAGATCCTAAAAAAAACACTCATACTATAAGGAAAGTGTGGTTCTTTATAGAGTCAATATGCCAACTTGATAATGAAGGGGGGGAAAATTAAAAACAAATCTCCCTCCAAAGCAAGCAAAACAAATTGCAAAATATCCCAATTTCTTAACAACAACAAAACAAAAGAAACCAACAGCGAAAATCTTGGAAAAAGAAATGCAAGGTTTTTTTGTTTTTTCTTTTAAGGAAACAAAAGCAACTTTTGAGGTCACAAAAAGAACTACCAAATTTGAAAGACCAAGAAATAAGCACAAGGAGTCTTTAAATCTCGCAAGTTATAAAACTCATTAATAAATGAAACTTGAAACAAGAAAGACTACAAAATTGCACAAATTGATTCGAACAAAAGCAAAAGATTTAAGAAAACCGAAAAAATGTCAAGAAAGAAACACTTTCAAAATTGCCAAAAAGGAATCTCAAAAAAACACAAAAAGAAACAAGGCCAATCAAAGAAGGAAAATAAAAGCAAGGAACCTTGAAATTTGGGCTGCAAACGAAATCAAAATGAATTTCTTGTTCTGGAAAACCAGAACATCCAAGAAATTCAAACATAAGCCTTGAACCCAAGACACAAACCACAAACTTGCTTAAGAAGCAATCCTAGGTTAGCTAGGCTTTTCAGTGAGAAGGAGATTTTGAAAAAGAAAGCTTGTAGGAAAACTAAATTCTTAAGACAGTAGATGACCATAAAACATCAGACATGGCCAGGTAATAAACCTAACTGGGCAAGAAGATTTAAAAAACAATTCAAAAAATTGCA
>APFE031598845.1:1974-35213 GCA_000404065.3 Pinus taeda
AGCCAGCATACTTGTTCATTGTATCATACAAGAGTTAGCCATCTTGTCATAGGTCAACATTAATAACCTTTGAGAGAGCCCTCTCAGGCTAAAGAGGCTAAGCTTTAGCCAAAGTCTAGTTTGAAATAGTTACTTGAAGTTAGCCTGGTCTGCAGCCTTCCAGTGCTTGATTTTGAGATAACAGTATGGATGAAACTAAGAATAAGAGGAGGAGGTAAGGGTGTGAACTGCAGAAGGATTAAACTCTTGAACATATTAGCGACACGACTCCGGAAGGCGGCATCATTTTGGTACCAAGGGATCGGAGGTCTGATGAAGACAACAAGGATCAAATGGAATGAGGCAAAATGACAAACCCAAACCCCAGAAGGCCAAAGACAATGCGAGGATGTCCCAAACCCAGCGAGAAGCAAAAGTGTTGATGTTCAAGAGTGACTAGCTGCCATAAGTAACTAATGAAGATTTCCAAATTTTTCCCCCACCATTGCTGGTGAGTACCCCAATTATTTTTGGAAAACAAGCTTGAAGGCGATAGCATATGCTTGCGGTATAAGTTCGTCCTTCGGATAAATCGAACTTAGTAAGATTTTAACGAGCCCTAGGGAGGAGAAGCTCGGGTCTCATCATGATGACAAGTCCAATGTCGTCAGGGTTAACGAGTCCGACATAGGTAAAACTCGGAGTCTTTTCCATGTTTAGAGAGTTTGAGAAAGGCACAGAAAGGAAAAATCCAGGGGGGGCCCTTTTTGTAAGTTTGTGTCCCTCAAGCCCGAAAAGGTAGAAAACAATACTCGAGAGAACCACTTGACCATTTCGATCAAGGAGTAATTTTCGTAACTAGTGTTCCCGATCCGAAAAAGTAGAAAATCAATCGGAGACATGACGTTCCATAACCAAAAACAAGCTCGAAACGAAAAAAGCCTGACTATCTTTTTGTTTTTTTAAACGGTTGGAAAAGAGATGAAAGCAGACAACCATTTTTATTCTGTTTAATGAGTCAAAAAGGAGAAAACTCGACAATCTTTTCATATTTTATGAGTCAGAAAAGAGCTTAATGAGACTCATGGGAAAATTTTCATGGTATGGACCAAGCACGTATTGACCGGAAACTATATCTGTCACCCTTGTTCCTACACAGAAAACCAAACGTAAGACCCATTCGACAAAGATACACATTGTAATGTTAGAAAAACTAGGTCAAGAACCCTACAACCATAAGGAACAATAAAAAACTATAGCAAAACCCAAGTCCCATAGTTAAAAAAGCCTAAAATTTCAAAAAAGAGTTTATTTAAGACTTGTGGTAAAAACATTTTTTACATTGTTTTTGATTTTCAACCTTGGTAATTTTTCAAACATTACATACCTGTGCAAGTTTGGAGGTCGATTTCTTCATTTGTGATCCACCATTTCGCGCCATACTTTCACCAAGTAAGGACCGGTATTGCCTTTGCATTTTGATTGTTTTTAAGTCTAATTTCATGGATTTTGGGTGGATTTTTTCGTTCCAAAACCGCGCCCCGGTCATCGCAGAGTCCTCCATGGGTTTGCGACGATCGAGGATTTTACACACACCAAAATCGACATCGTTGCAGGAAACACGTGTACCCCTGTGACGATTTGGAAAATAATGAATTGTGAAAGCGGGTCATCGTAGCTATTTTAGAAATAGCTGTGATGATGTAGTAAACATAAAATTTTCATTTTTTACATCATTTTAGACCATAAAAACGACTCAAATCAATTCTAATCAATTAGCATTTGCATATGCAGGGTGAAAAAATGGTGTTTGTGTGGCAAGAACGCACTCACGACGCTGATGATGAAAGAGATGCAATGGACCTGCAATGCATACAAGTTCTTCGGAACTGTGGATTATTGAAATTCTTCCTCACACCCCTTTTGCGAGTGCAACTGGAATTGCTAGAGTTCTTGATTCGTTCGTGGAACCTGACAGAGGGTAAGTTTATCATTCAGGGTTAGGAGGCTGAGTTCGATGCGATCGACATATATTTCCTTATAGGCTTATCTCACCGAGGAGAGAGACCCCGCATGGGCGGCATGTGGGTCCTCGGAGAGTCGCTTGATATGCTAGTTGCACGAGCGTGCCAAGGGGTACACAAGTCACCCACCAGTGGGAAGTTACAGATCCCAACAGTGGAGGACTTATCACTGCACATCCTTTTATTTACGATCATGAGAGAAGCAGGCTCTCAGGCACAACACGAGGCGACTAAAACCCAACTGAGGTTGGCTTTAGATTGCCTTAACCTGACTATGTATGGCTGGGTCGAGGCTGTGTCTCTAAACATAAAGAGACAGTTGACCAACTGCCAGTGAGGGGAGACCAAGCAATTTGGATATGGGTCCATCTTGGTACCTCTCATGCTAGAGTGGGTACCATTACTTCAGCTGCAGGATATGCGAGTCCCATTGCCAGGACCACGAGAGACTCGTATCACTAGATGGGCACATGTGATGCTAAGAGGAGGTGGCGGTCAGCCGGTATCATGGGGTCCCGACTTCATGGAGTGGTTGCATCGACAACAGGTATTTGTTAAGGACTAGCCTTATGCAGGTACTGACTTTAGAGGAGATCCAAACATGTTGCTCCCTCCTGGAGAGCAGTGGGATGAGAGAGGTAACACGCTTGGTTAACCACTATATTTTTTATATTTCAGATTTTATTTTATATTGTTTTTGGATTTTAAATGTATATGTCTTAATAATTGTGTTCATTTTTGCAGACGTCAGACCTGAGAGGCTTGTGGGTCTCACTCCTACGACGCAGAGGGAGGAGAACAAAGAACTGGCCCTGCCACCCCTAGGTGGTGATGCAGAAGAGGAGATAGCCCAAAACCTAGAGGGCTTGACTGAGGGGATCCCAAGCTATAGAGGGTTCGAGGAGGTCCTGCGACAGTATCGGAACCACACTGCGGGTGTGTCGCCCAGGGTCCATAGACTACTTAGACGAGTAGTATGGGTAGTGGTCTACTACAGAGAGCAGAACCCATCACAGTAGTCACCTAGGTTTCATTTTCTGCTATTGTGAGAGACATATGTCTCGGATGTATCTGAACATGTATATTATTTTTTGACGTACACATTATTTTTTGAGCGCCTCAGTGTGCCACACGATATATGTAACTATCTATGTTTTATTATTGCGTCTGAGTAATTGCCTACAATGTTTGGTTGATTATAAATTGCATAAATGTCTGTCTAATACATGATTTGCCAATGCATCAGTTAACGTGTTTAGCCTCTTGGGAATGTGTTGATATGTGATAAAATCAAAATTTCTTTCCAATAGCGAACACACAAATACAATCTTAAAATTTGAGGGTTTCTGATGGAATAATGCCCGTTAAGTTGAAGAACAACAAGTTGAGAATCTAGATTCACAATCAATGCATGAATATTAAGGTTAACAACCTCGGTCAATAATTCAATGACAACACTATATTCAGCGACATTGTTTGTGGTACACCACAGACAAACACCTTGAAGGTCTACTAACTCACCATGAGGATCATAGATCACCCATGCTGTAGAGGAAAGATTCCGTGCACTGCAATAGGCACCATCAACGAAACCGATATAAAGTGCTCCAGACATTTGCACAAGAAGTAAAAAGACAAAATAAGCAGCAATAACGCCTATACACCAATCCACACATGCACATGCTAAAAACACATGTATGTACACAACAGATGCATGAAAATTCATGCATAATATTTTTCAGATAAAGCCCATTTCGGGGCTTATCGAGAGGATTTCCTTCGTAGTAAATTATCTCATAGGCCCCTTTCTGCAAAATGCGTTTCACAATATAAGGCCCATGCCACATCGGTTTCAATTTTCCTACCCCCAGTGTATCATTTGCTTGATCATACAACATGACTAAATCTCCCTTAATAAAATAATGAGGAGTAACAATTTGATCGAAGTGAGTTTTCACTCTCTTCTTCTGTGCTTCGATGACTAAAGAGGCGAGTCGACGGGTCTTATCTAGCTGCTCTAGGCAAAGAAGGAGTTCTTCTATAGGGGTAGTATTCGGGAGCAATTCGACAACTATCTTGAGAGAAGGTATCTCGCATTCAATTGGAAGGGTAGCCTCTAGACCATAAACGAGTTGAAACGGTGTGAATCCAGTGGCATCCTACACTGAGGTATGGTAGGCCCATAAGGCAGAAAATAACATCAAATGCCAATTAGACTTGTGCATTCCAATGGTACGCTGATGAATAAGAACTGGGCAGTGGTCTTACCGTCATTGGAAAATGTAGGCATCACTTCAGCCCATTTTGTAAAATAATTGACGGCAACGATAATATGCCCACGCCCCTTGGCCGAGCGAGGGTTACAAGTCATAAAATCAATGCTCAATTTAGCAAAAGGGGCAATGGTAAGGACAAGATGCAATGGGGATGGGGGTGCACACATATTCCACTGGTAAATTTGGCACACGTGACAGGAACGGACAACAAGAATGCAATCCTTGAAAATAGAGGGCCAAAAATAACCAGTGTAGATGATCTTTTGGGCAGTAGCATAACTAGACATGTGACCACCACAGGCGCCAGAGTGGCAGTAATTCAAGACTCGTTCAACTTCCTCGAATGTCAAACAACGGCGGAGAAATGAATCAACACCAAGATGGTATAAAGTGTCCCCAAGAATACGATAAGGCTGAGAATGATAGAGAATACGTCGCTGAGCATCCTTCAACAGATCAGGACGGAAGGAGGACGTCTAGAGGTAGACAATAATGTCACCGTACCAGGGATCGAGGGTACTGATCAAGAAAATGGTATCGTCTGGAATGCGATCCTCTATCTGAGAGGGAGCAGTAGTGGACGATAACGAGAAAACCAATTCAACGAAGACAAGGGACTTCTTAGACTTGGCAATAGTAAACTCCAAATCAAACTCTTGAAGGATAACGATCCATTTCGAGTATTTTTCCCGCAGTAACTGACATGACAAGATGTACGTCATCGGGTTGCAATTGGAAATCATTGTGGTCGTGCACAATAAAATATAGTGACGGAAACGTTAGACAACGTGAACAGCTGCCAAGGCGAGCTTCTTGACATAAGCATATCGAGTTTCAGTGTCAATGAGGTTGCGGCTGAGATAATAGATAATGTGCTTGGAACCATCGTCATCGTCTTGGACCAAAACCATGGCAATGGTGCTGTCGGCAGCAGTGAGATAAAGAGTGTAATCACGATGGTAATAAGGTGGATGCAATAAAGGAGCAAAAACAAGGAGTGCCTTGAGTTGCTCGAAGGACTCTTGGGCAGTGGCATCCCAAACAAAGGGAGTGTCATGCTTGAGGAGTCATGTATAGCCTTTAGAAATCTCGGTGTAGTTAGGAATAAAGTGACGTAAGAAATTGGCTTTTCCTTGCAAACTCTATAACTGCTGCAAAGAGGCAGGAGGAGGGAGATTCAGTATAGCTTCAACTTTGAGGGGATCTAAAGAAATGCACTCTTTAGAGACAACAAACCCTAGAAGTCTGCTAGATTCAACGCAGAAGACACACTTATGTAGATTAAGACGAATACGGTAATGTCGACAGCGAAGAAAAATCTCGCAGAGATGGTTGGGGCGGTCAGATCGTTTAGCTGAATGAGCCGGGAGGTCATCCAGATATGGCTTAAAAATGTGCCGAATGTCATGGAATGCGTAGGACATTGCTCACTGGAAGGTAGCACCAGAATTTTTAACGCTGAAAGGAAGCTTCTTGTAAGCAAAGGTACCCCATGGGCAGATGAAGGCAGTTTGGTGTTGATCGGCAGGCAAAATATTAATCTGGTTATAACCAGAAAAGTTGTCCATAAACAAGTAGATTTCACTCCCAGCATAATCGTCAATGAGCTGGTCGATAAAGTGCGTAAGATAATTATCTTTTGGACATGCACAGTTGATGCAATGGTAATCAACACAAACCCTAACATTGCCCTGCTTTTTGGTCACAGGGACAATATTAGAGACCCAGTCAGTCAGTGGGATAGGGTAAATAAACCTTGCCTTGAGAAGTTTTTCAACTTCTCCCTTAATAGCCGCGACTTTTCTCGGGTGCACGGGGCATAAACGTTGTCGAATAGGCTTGGCACCAAGGTACGTAGGGATCTCGTGCACCACGATACTAGGGTCAATATCGGGCATTTCTTCATATGACCAAGTGAAAACGTTGTGAAATTCTCTGAATAGATCAATATAGAGCTGAATCTCCTCTAGAGTACAGGTAACTCCAATGTGGATATTCTCAACAATCCCTGGTTTGACAGAGATGTTGATGGGCATCGTTTGCATAATATTTACGATATTGCCTTCAGAGAAAACTTCATGAACTTGAATAAGCATCTGAAGCGGCTATGAGGGGACATAAGAAGCAAAATTCTCTAGACAGTCAGTCATAGCCCCATGGCTTGGGAGAAATGAGAAGCAATGGTGATGATCACAGTAAGGAGGTTCCTCAAAACACATAGTCTCTAAAATCGCTTCATCAGAAGGAAAGATTTCCTTTAACGGATCCGAAGAAACACTATCTTTGAGCTAAGGGGATTGTACATACGTGTCAAGAGATCTGCTTGATGGAGCAGGATCAGAGGATGAAGTCGATGCGGAAACAATTTCTACATAGTTGAGCTCGACAGGACTCAATGGCATGACATCACCACAAGAGTCCACCTGATCGACGGGAGGGACCACCTAAGGATCAGAACGGATAGAGATCATGTTAATGGGGGCGACATTAGGACGTGGGAGCGAAAGGACACCCATAAGGGCAGGATCTTTGAAAATTCCAACACCAACACTTTCATAAGGAACAAAGGTATGCTCCACAAATGGCATGTTGCCATTCGAAGAAGAAGAGGCGAAGAAGGATAGTTGATCAACCATGAAAACTTTCCCTTGATGGGGAAAACGAAGGACACGGAATAGAGATGAAGCCACAACGCGCATGGCATATGTCCAGCTTCGACCTAAGCACGGGAGGATACCAAAAGGATGGGAATCTCTTCCGTTGAAGGCTTCCAAGGTATTAGGAGATTGACTCAATGTTGGGGAACCGATGATCTTCCAACAAGCAACAGACATGATGCAAGTGGAGGTGCCCTCATCAATAACATTGTGATGAATATTTTTCGAGTTAATAATGACTTGAATGAGGAAAGCAATCTGATGAGGCAATCGCGGTACATGATTGTCAAGATCAAAAGTGATTAAATTCGAATTGGCCAGGTCAATGCCACCAATGGCTGATAATAGAGACTTCCTTTGGGAGGGACAACTCTGGAGGACTTACAAAGCAGACTTAGCCAAAGGGGCTTGGGCTAAGTCCTCAACAATGCTATAATGCTGCGCGGCATGAGCATTAAGGTTGTAAGAAGATTTTTGGAGCACTCCTTTGGTAGGAGGTTGAATGACTAACTCAGTACTAGGCCGCTCAATATGGAGAGGGCCAATACTGGACGAAGGAACACTTGAAGGGACTTCAGGGTACTTTTCGGTGGGTTGAGGATATTCTTTCGATCGAGTACTGATATGAATGGGAATAGTCCCAACCATGAAAACTTGAGAGCCAAAAGTGGAAGAGGACCGAGGTTGATCAATCACCCTTTGTGTTTGTTGAGAGGGAAAAGTTTCCTTAAGCACAACAAGAGTTCCACGGGTGCCTTTAAGCAAACAACTAACCTCAGACCGTCAAGGACAGTGTTTAGTGTAGTGATCCTCGTCACAAATGAGATAAGGGTACTTGGGTTTGCATTTGGTACCATCATCGGCCAGAGGCTTAGGAGGGTCCTACTTTGGTGGATCGGCTTTATTTTTGCATTTTCCCTTTTTCTTACCTTTCGAAGCTTTATTTTCCGCAGTGGACTAGACGACATTGACTTCAGAAGTTTTACCAGTATTAGATGGTGCCTGAGAAGCATTTTCATTTGGAGCAGTAGATTTTTGCTTCGCAGGGGTCGCGAAAGACTTTCGGGAGGATGAAGTAATGGAACCAATGACACTTCGACAGATGGCGTGGAAGAAGCCTTAGAAGTTTCGGGTCATGGAGCATCAAGCAAATAATCATACAACGTACTAGACTAGGAATAAACCAAATCGAGATACTGAGCACTTGCGATAGCTTGCTTTTCAGTAACACATGCCCCCATGGCAATATCGCGGGCTATTGGACCAAAAAACGAGGTTGTGAACCAGTCAGTCAGACGCTGATTAGGGATCCAGAACTTAATCAAACGACGTTGTCTTCTCCATTCATGAATATGATTGGAGATGTATGTCACTATGTCTTGTTTCAAAGATGTAAGGAGGTGTGTCCCCATTTCATAATGAATCGGTAACTGAAAGTGAGCAAGAAATGCCATAGCAAGTGAATTGAAATCTTGGAAAGTCCCATGAGCAAGCTCAATATACCATTTCACAACTGAACCGGTGAGAGTCCATTGGAAAAGATGGAGGCAGATAAAATCATCAAGCCATGAGTTAGATGAGCAGCACCATAGGTGATAAGTCATGACATGAGCTTGAGGGTCCTCCCTAGATTTACCGTCAAATTTAGGACAATCACCGAGAATTTTGGTCAGAACTGGTGGCCAATATGGATTATGAAGGATCAGATCGTTCGTAAGCTTGGACACATTAGGTAGTTCCAAAGTTGCCAGGAAAGGTAATTGAGGATTAAAGGAAATCATAGGCTTATGATAAGAGCTAACATTAGGGTTCCATCCAGCCTCTTGTTGCCCCCATTGGCTTTGACCTGAAGGATTTTTCCCATAAGGGTTTTGTTCGTAAGGGTTCTGCCCATAGGGATTATAAGTATAACCGGACGGTTGACCCAGGTTTTGACCACCAGCAACCTATGGGTTACCAGCTTGACCGATAGGAGCAGCATAAGGCTGTTGAAAATTTTGATAAGGATTGACCTATGGTTGCTGATAATTTTGATACAGAGCATCCTGGGGTTGCCCTTGGGGTTGCTGAAGTGCTTGGAGACTGTATTGCAGCTAAGCTCCAAATTGTGCCTGAGGACTAGGCTACGTTTGATAAATAGGTTCGGCTTAAAAACCAACTTGAGTTTGGAGACCAGGTTGGGTCTAGAGTCCAGCTTGAGTCTGGAAACTGGGTGGGGCTTGGGAAACAACAAGTGCTTAAGTGCCTGTTTGACTAGGAGATGGATTGATTTGACTAGATGGATGTCCTTGTTGAAATTGAGATTGGTCCAACTAGCTAGAAGGCTGGCCTTGTTGATACTGAGGTTGACCTATTTGCCCAGAAGCTTGAGCTTGCTGGGTAATAGATTGACCTTGCTGAATTTGAGGTTGGCTCATTTGACCGGAGGGTTGAGCTGGCTGAACAATAGGTTGACCTTGCTGAATCTGAGGTTGGAATACTTGTCCAGAGGGTTAACCTTGCTGAGCAATAGGTTGGCCTGGCTGGAATTGAGGCTGATCGGGTTGACTAGAAGGTTGCCCTATGTAGGTAAAAGAGAAACCTGTAAAGGCTGAAGGTTGTCCCTGTAAGGGTTGTCCTTGTAGGCCAGCAGGTTTCGCTTGATACAACTGCCCTTGGTACGATGGTATTTGGAAAGTGGAAGGTTTCCCTTGGCCACCATGGTAAGTAGTATGAGCCCAGGAAACAGATAACAGAACATAAACCTCAACTGTAGGCAGAGGAGGGAGGGACCCAGTATGATAGATATGAGTCCCTTGAGGATCATAATAATGCAAAGGATTATGCGGATCTGGATTCTGAAGAGCAAACATGTATTTCTCATATGTCCACCCTGCCGGAATGGAACCGGAAGAGAGTGGAATACTACCTGTGGGATTTACGACTCTAGATGCCAAGGCTGAAGGACCATCACTAGTGGGACCGACGGAGGGTCCAACAATAGTGGTAACCACCGAGGATGCAACAATGACACTTACATCAGGAGCTGTAGAGGCCACAAAGACAATAGGTATGGATGAGACAGAGGTGACGAACACATTGTGAATCCGAGGTACGAAAGGCTCTGAGGTCGGCTCTATAGTATGAGACCACATAGAACTCGAATTAAGAGACATGGAACTCATGATGTCGAACAAGGCACGATAGCGTAGGGGCAATGTCACACTAAGAGAGGTAACGCGAAAGGGGAAACCCTCCATGGGTAGAGGAATTTCACCACTTCACACAAGGTTCTCTTCACTGGACATGGGGGTCATCTCATCCATGTCAGAAGAAGACATGGTAGCCGAAACACCAGGGGGAGTAACCGGGAAGTCCTCTTCTGAAGGTTCCCAAATAGGATTCCAATTGAGATCGTAAGAGTCCCCTCCTTGAGCTCGAGAGTCAAGAGGTTGAATACTCGGGATAATAGGAAGGGTATCACTAACAATCGATACCTCAGAAGCGACAGGAGATGCAGAGTCGTGGTCGATTGGTACAGGGGACGAGATCGGTGATTCCTCCAGGATTTCTTAACTTAAGATCCTGTAAAGAGAGATAATCGAGTAGGGTCACAACGCGACGTGAACCAAAACACAATCAAGATTAACAGGGAAAATGTGAGCTTGGTCGAATAAATTTTATGACATAGGAACAAAACTTGACCTTTTCATTTTTAAAGAGTCGAGAAAAAGGACAAAAGATGACTCTAGTTGCCTTCGAATATTTGATGAGCCTAAAAGGATAAGTGCTCAGATGATCCTTTTCTTTTAAGGAGTCGAAAAGGAATGAAAGTGACTACTCTGGAGTACTAGACAAACCACAAAACTGCATATACACCTTGCTGATCAAATGAAAGAGAAATGACCAAGGACTTTCCGTACGATAGTCAATCTTCCCGAATGTTGTGTTCGGTGCGTTATGGTTTGTAAGGTGGCAGAATCAGCTTCCTATGGATGATAGGATGATAACCTAGTGGGGTCTCTCGATATATACTCGGCGATACGGGGAGCACAAGTCTGTACTAGCAGTTATTGAATCGCAGAAGGAGGAATCACCCAACCTTAGCGAAAACAATAGTGACTAGGTTTAACAACGTTAGAGCATGTCTCTAGCCTAGACCTCTAGATAATATGCGTTAAGTTCCAATGCGTTTTTAGGTTCATTCAATTGATTTTAAGAGTTAATCTTGGATTAAGTTTTGGTTTTCAGGCCCTACCGAATGTATTTTAACAATTCCTAGGATGCAGCTGCAATGAGTAAAACATCATTCTTTTTAATGAACAACTACCTAAAGGAAGGTAAAGAGTTCATTTCCAAGCGAACACACACCAAGACAAGCAAATGCAAACACTAAGAAACACAATGCATCAATACACTTATCTCACAACTACTAATGAAAGATTTAAAATTTGCTCCCTAAATTTTCAATCATGAAAATTCAGTAATGCAAATGTACTTTCACTTTCGTATGCTGTATGAATGCAATATTTTTGATTTTTTGAAATTTTAATGACAAACAAGCAAGTGTAAACTTGACTGATCCAAACAATTGTGATCTATGTTTGATAGCGTGGAAATCAAATCAATATGAAGAACTAGTTCAATAACCAAACACTAAAGACCAATCAACAAGAAAACAAGCAATAAAACAACCTCAAGCAAATCAATCAGATGGTTGTGGACGAATCTTGGACGAATGAGTAACCCAAATAAACGACTTCTTGACGAAACTTTTAATAGAGCTAGGTCACACAGTCTGGAAACACAAGATTCACTAAATGATACCAAGGAGAAAGGTGCCTCAACCAAACATAGCCAAAACAAGTTGATGAGAGACAAGAAATAGCAGGGGACAAGCAGCAATGGTTGACTCAGGAGATAAAGTTGTAAAAACAACTTGTACAAGAATCGTCGCATTGCGATAACTAGCAACCTGAGACGAAAGGCAAATCATCACAAGCAGAAAGTTAGCAACTGGGCGACGTCGTCGCAGGTGTACACCTGTCTTTTGCGACAGTCTGATTTCAGGAATTGTCGCAACTGTACGACGGGTTATCTGCGACGTGCATGTTTTCTAAAGAGGACAGGTGCGACATCGTCGGAACTGTTAAACTATAAACATCGACGATCTCAATTAAGAGAAAAGATAAGTAAAAACATCTGGAGGACACTAGACTAATCTTTCAGACAGTAAGAGGGACTCCCAGATTGACCCAGGTAACCCAAAATATTGATGGCTCAGCCCTGAAATCAAGAGACACTTTATCAAAAACGAAACAAGAGAAAAACATACAAAGGAGTCCCCAGCGGAGTCGCCAACTTATGATGTAGGAAATGTCCCCTCTGTGGATAGAGGCAACCTCTCTAGCCCTAGAGTGGGTCTAGTCACAACAAGACAAAACAACAACTAATTTCCTTAAACAATCATTGTTGAAAGAGCCTACCTTAAACCGATGGTTGATGGAGCTTTTGTTGTACTACTTCAGCTATCGTTTCCTTCTCCTCGATGAGTGATTAACCTGAAACAACACAAGAGAACAACAGAACCGGTAACAGAATACCAACAATGATCTATTTACTTATAGGGTCAAGGAACCATAAGCTATCAAGTATATTTTACAAAAGTCATAGGAAATCATCATTAATTGTATTAAAATGAATAACAACAAAGCTTACAACCAAGCCTTGACGCCGCAAGCCTTCTCGAAGGGTCTATAGCTGGTATGTTTCTTCAAGCATTCACTCTCACAAGGATCTCCCAAATGGATGATAACTCTCTCTCTCACTCACAAGCTCTAATGCAAAGCTAAGGCAATCCACAACCAATTGCTAAACTATCAACAATTCACACTACAAACTCACACCAAAGCTAGCTAATTTGCTCGATCCAAAAAACTAAGAACTAGCTGATCATAGCAATGAGTAGTGCTTTTATAGGAGGAGGAGCCTCCATAAAATGAGGGAGAGGGAGCTTATCCTCAAGGGAGGTTTCTCAAAAGGTGGAACTACCATCCCAGAGGGGGAAAGGCGAACTCCCTTGACCCAAAAACCAACTCTAGAATCACCTAGAAGCATTCTGTTTGAACTAATTCGCTATATCTGGATCATCGCAAGTCATACACTAGGGCTCAGTGACGATGTCGCAAGGAAGCAGTGTGCACAAAGCCATCATCGCAATAAAGATCTTGATGACTTGCGCCAAGCCCTAAAATTCAACCATTGCAGGAAACAGATGTACCCCTGCGACGACATTGCGACCTTATAGTTCATCACAGAGAACCGTCACAGGAAGAATGATGCTTACATGCGATGATGCAGAAACATGGGTAAAAGGGTCAATCTTCAAGATTAGAGAGCACTTGTTTAATCTTCTTGAATGAGTGGGAAGACATGGGCATATTTATTTGATGTATGACACAACGGAGATGTCGCTCAGAGACTGAATCTATCTGAGATCAGGGGATATGAGGCCAGCGACGAATTACGGTGTAACATAAAGCGTGCACATATTCCATATCAACTCGATATATATATATATATATATATATGGAGTTGATATGGAATGTGTGCCCCATTTCTATATGGCGTAGTCTAACTTATAGACGAAGTATCATTTTTCACCAGAGTCTGGTGATACAATTTCAAGTAAAATTGTGATTTTTTATTGTTTAAAATACATTTTTGAATGCATAAATGGATTCAACACCATAGAAAACCTCCAAAGCACTCAAATTGTATAGGCTAAACAACTTAAACCAAAGTTTTTAAAAATATCACCTAACACACAAAAATGAATTTACTTGAATCATTACCATTTTCAAGCCGTGCTTATACTGAATCGAATGTTAAACAACTACCAAATTAAATTTTGGTGGGAGCGGATGTCAAATATCTATAAAATTTAATTTTTTACACCCCCTGTTCATATGTCTTTGCCGATGAAACCGATGAGCCAGACTGAAAATGGGGACAGGCTGAAGCATTTGCATGTTTCATATTACGATCCGATTGTTGAAATTGGCGTCAAAATCATTGGATCTGCTCATAGTCCGTACTTTGAAAAGCAGATCTTTGAGAGTTCATTTTAAACTGGATCTTCAATTAGGTTATCCTTTCAATTTGAAGTAGGTTCCTGCCAGATCTTGCTGAGCTCCGCCTCCATGAGTAGTTGTACGTTTTTTCTTTGAGAATTTTATGTTACACTAGACAAAGGATGCTTATTTTTCCAGGTATCAAATCTTCAGACTTCGAAATAAAATTTCTACAATTGGGTTCTTCTAGGGTTTAATTTGCTCCTAGATTCTATTCTGGCAGTGTAGTGTGCTAAATTAAATCATGACAATAACCTATAGAACAATACACAGTGTTGTAGTTCAATGAAATTGAGCATGAGATGAATTTTTCTAGGTAGTTTTGTTGTTGGGTTATCCTAGTTTTGTTTTGGCTCCTGCCTTTTGTCTAAAACTAGTGAGGAAAGAATGGACCATCTTTTTGTCAATGGCCTTTTTACCAGATTCGTTTGGATTGATGTTTACATATCTCCAATGGAATGAATACATATGATAAACAGTCTTTGGTTGATTGCTTATACTGAACAATAACAGATAGATCTGAAAAAACCGAGAAGGCTTTGCCCATATTTTTATATATGGGATCTTGCTCTCAAGAAACCAAATGATCTTCCAAAACATGTTCTGTCACCTATTCAAGTAGCCCATACAATTAGGGTCTCCTTTGAAGTTAGCCAAAAACCACTTAACGAGATTCATATAGAAATTTAAAGGAGCCTTCCATGGATTAGAAAAGGAATCAATGCTTTTCTATGACGCTTGTCAAGGAACCCCAAGAATGTGAGGTAGGAGCCACGCTTTTCCTTGAGACATCACATTACTTGTTATTGAAATAAACTACAAGAGAAGATTCCAATAAACATGCATTTTTCTAGGTTTATTCTAGCTGAATTTTCTTACACCATAAATAAATAAGACTATCGATCTTAAAATGCAGATATCACATTGGTTGTGGCAGATGAATTGTTGCAATAAGGAATTTAGGTCAAGTGGATCATTTTAAGCGGACCATCAGGACTTCCATCACCGCCATTCCCCTTTGCAAGCTTCTCTCAAACATCAGGCCCTCGTTCGGTTGGTTGGATAACAGGTAATTGATACTTGAAAGTAACTCGACTGAAGGCAGAATAAAAGAGCCTCATCTTATCGGATCAGGCATTCCTCCAACCTTAATTGGGAAAGAGAGATAAGTAAAGCTCTTGAGATCAGTACCTCCTTTGCCATCCATTCTCGTGAATAAATCCTTCATTTTCTCTCTCATCCCTCGGTTGAAAGGCAACCCAATTAAAGCTAGTATTCCCATTTCAATAGAAATTTATCTTCATATCTATTTCTCCTATCCTATGCCTATCTTCGTGGGTAAGAAATATGAACCGATCACTTATACCTTCGATCAAAGGTATTGAATGAAAGGGGAGGAGTGGGGAGTCTCGATTTGGGAGAAGCACCATTAGTTATAGCCATATAGAGTGATATCCAGACATTCGTAAGCATGATTCTGACCTCCAGTACATGGGAACCCCCATAACACCCCTTGATAGTGTACTTCCTTTTGCATCTTCTTTATATGGAACTCAGACGTAGTGGCCTTCATCTCAATAACCTAACTATCTAGAAACCTATGCAACTATGCAAATGTAACTACATGGGAACCTTTTGGCAGTCTATTATCTATAATGACACTAGAGAGGTTTGTTATTCTCTGTTAAATCTGGTAGGAAGAAACCAATTTCCCGAAGGCCATAAATATCTCCCAGCCTATGAACAGAGCTGCTGCAATGAGTTAAGCTGTTAAAAAATTCTTTTGTCCTTCTCATAACTGCTGCCAAATTCGATGCATGTGATAATATCTGTGAGCAACCTGCTCAAACGGTCACTCATTTGGATCTCTGAAGGTTCGTCACATTTTCTATGAATTTCATCCAAACATCATTTGTGCAGAACAATCTACCGTATATTTGACGTGTTCCTTCATTTTTTCAGTGTGGAAAGCTGGGGCAATGATGCGGCACTGGTGAGGCTGTGAGCCCACACCTCTACATTGACCATTAGCAGTCCTTTTCCAATGAAGTCGTTGTTTCCCTTTTTTTGAAAATGAGACTTTCCATGCTATATCTATGTTCTGATGATAATATTTCCTTTATCTGTTCTGGTTGGTTAATACACCAATACAATCCTTCCTATTCGGATCAATTATAGATCCTCCTAAATGTCACAAACGCTCCATTATAATTTTTTCTATTAAATGTCAAATTCAGGAATTTTGATATTCCCCTCTACTCCAAAGCCACTTATGTCCTCCAGCTTTGGTCCAGTGGCAACAACATCTCTGACACTAACCTCTATATCAAGCCTTCTTCCCAAAAAACATGTAATGAAAATAGACAGTTTAGCTATGCAGGTGATTACTAAATCAGGAAGAGTACCAGAACTTGTTAACTTTTCGCTGATCTCTTCATTCGCTAAAACAACATGAGATAGCCACCCCGCCCATATAACTAGTTGTGTAATCAACAACTGTAGTGCGCAAAGAATTCCTTGTCAATCTGCCAACACAACCATTTCAAAACACACAACTCAATACATGTGTGTCTTCCATTGTTTGGTTTTAAAAATTAATTTTATTGCTTAAAATAATGTTCTCTACTTTTTCTTCACTCTTCAATCAGATAATAACAAGATAAACGGTGGATTTAAAGCAATTATGTGGATTTGATTACATAATAAGAATATAAACGGTGGTTTTAAAGCAACTATGTGGATTAAAGGAAGTTAATTTTGACAATATAGCATCCTGGTTTTTGGCCTTGATGAGACGAAGCTTTACGAAGCAACAATTTGGTTAGAATCCTCAAGTGGTTCTTGTTAGACATTATTTTGTACTTATCAACTTGTAATTCTTAACACACCCATTTACCCAACAATTGCGGTAACGACGGAGCTGGTAACTCTTACATGAGACCATTTTCAGCTTATTTTTTTTTTCCAACCTTTTAAAGCATAAAAGAGCCCCATAACATAAAAAATGGAGTAATTTTGGAAATCAATATAGAGAGAAATTATAACAAGGTGTTATTGATTTAACTAACACAATTTGTTTAAACCAACGTTGTTTTTTCACTTCGTTTGATGCTGGAATAAATGTGGATTAGCTTATTCCCCTTCACTCTTAGTTTTTCTAGAGATTTTCTTATTCAGTCAGTATAGATCTATATGGCTCCCACGGTGGGCGCCCCACCAAAGTTCGATTCTTGTTGATGTGGCGCTGGGCGGTTCACTGTGCAGCTATTTCCAAATCTATATATGATTGATGTGACGTGATTGTTGTAATATTATATGTAAAATTTTGTACAAACGGGCCTTATAATAAAGCTTCTTCCAAGGGACTTAGCCTTTTTTTCTAAAAAAAATCTATTTTAACTCCGGATCTACCAAGAGTCGAGAGGGATTAAATTTCAAACTTGAAAACAAATTTACACGTCAAAAGATTTAATCCCTTCCGGTGCTTGGTAAATATGTGATTAAGATAGATCTATAGTGATAATTTTTCATTGTTCATAATTATTATCATTATCAATATTTTATATTAAAAATTGAATGAGTTACACATTTTCTTCTTATTAACAAATAGCTACATTATTTTATCTTTAATTACTTTTTCTTTTCAAGTGTTGAAACATTTTACTAAGGTAAACATTAATACATATATAATAGAGAGAGAGAGTTCATACTGAAATATATTAGTTAATATGGATATTCAAACAATTTATTTTAAGTTATATATTGAGATAGTTATAAGAGAAATATATATTTTTTTAATTACTTTATCTCTATAAAGTTATATAAAATTATATTATTTAAGATAGACATGGATATTGTAAAATGAGCTTCTCGTCGATTTTTAATTGTTTATTTACATGGTTATTTAATTTTTGTTTTTTGTTTTGTTTTGGTTGACATTATTGAAATTTATTTTTATTATACTGGATTATAGATAATGAGCCTCTCCACCATTTTTAATTATTTATTTATATGGTTATCTATTTTTTTTTGTTTTTTGTTTTTTTGGTTGACATTAGCGAAAATTATTTTTATTATTTTTTGAGGACGTTACATTGGATTGTAGAATGTGCCTCTCGGCTCAATAAGGCTCCCAGACATAAACTTTAAAAAACTCGGATATAGCATCAACAATGACCAAAAACAACAATATGACTCGTGCTTGTATAACACTGAAAATCCATCTAATGTTTGGTCTTGACAAATTGGACTCCATTACAAAACAGATCTTAACTTATCGACCAGACCTAATTGGAAATTGATAGAGCACAAGGAGAATCGGTTTCTCTATAATAAGCATGCAGGAAGGAGCCGACAACTATCGCAACTAGTACATGAGAGCATCACAACATATTTTCATATTTATAAAGTAGTAGGAAGGGAAGGAGGGGTACATCTTGTAGTTACATAGGAAGGGGAGGGGAACATTATGTAGTTACATAGGTGCAGATTCTGACCAATAAGTTTAGATGAGTCCTAGAACATAGGTATACATCAAGCACATCTTTGGCCTTTGTTGTGTCTCTATCATTCTTTATATCCTTGATGGATGGTTATTGATTGATGTAAAACAAAGTATGGGAAGGTCCCGCCAATTCTCTTGACAAAACAAAATCAAGTGGAGTGGTAAATTTGTGTTTTAAAGGGTGAGCCATAAATCAATACTTGAAGGTAGAACTTGAGAATTCCCTGCAAATTAGGTCTAATTGTTAGACCACAACCCAAATTTCAATTATCTGCAATGACAATAATGACTCTAGCTTTATTTGTATGAATAGTGACTTTGGCCATTGTCCTGTTCTTTTCCTATGAATGATTTTGATTTTCAGACTCCAACTAGTTTGTTTTTAAACTAATTAAAGCTTTGATGACAAAAATATAGTATTCAATGCTATTTTCTAAATCTATTTTCCTGAGAAAATTTGTCTTTTACTTTTGGTACTATAGATTGCCACTGTGTGACATATGCTATGATAAATTGCGTGGATAAATAGACATAAGTGTTGTACATCGTAGTCTTCTTTAAATATAAAGAAACATAATTTCCAAATACAAAGTTTATTAATTAAGAACATCTTTTAGACTTCTTAGATTAGTTATGATTATATTTCGGTAGGGGATTTTGTGTACGTTGATATTGTGTTGTCTCTCTGGTTTTTGTTAGGTAACAATGGTTAATAAGGATTGTGTTCTTGAGCAATAGGCACACATCCTCTTCTACTATCGATAGGGATCTCCATGGTTTTCAGGCATGGCAACAAAAACACAGATGTCAGTGGGATCTCTAAAATCCGTGTTGGATAAATTTTTTACTATTGATGATTTTGATTCCCTGTCAAATAAAGAATGTCACAAGTCAAATTCAAATAAACAGAAGGAGCTCAAGAATGAAGGTGAAGCTATTGCTTTCTGTCCAAGTGAAGTCACCTAAACACCTCAACATGATAAGGTGTTCAAGTCTAGCAATATGAGCTCTCCTACAATAGATATGCACAGTCTTCACGTGTCTCCATGTTTCTCAACTGTAAAAAGTTGTGTTGTAAAACGAGTTTTCTTTTCAAGTTCACCAATAATTGGAAAAAGTACTACAAAAAATTCTTCCGTGAGTGAGAAAAGGGCCTCGACAGAATTAGATTTAGGTATTTCCAAAACACAAAGAGATGATAAAACACCAACACACTCAGAGAAATTGATGATTGAGGGAGATGAAGACATGCCAAAGTCTTCAAAGAAACTTAAACATCGGGGGATAAAATAAAGCCAAGGAAAAGTGGTTCTCTCAATCTGCTAAATTCAAATATGATATGTTCACAAGGTACCCCCAATTCTATTAATAAAGTATTAAGTTATATGCCTAGTAGTCATTGTTCTTGAGTTATACAATATGTTTAACCTAATGATAACACTTTCCAAAATCCAATGAAAAAAACACTCCACGCAGAAGAAATAAAAAGAATTCACCAAGCAAGGTGCATGTTGTGGGTAAATGGGAAAGCAGGTTATGGGTGTAGAATTTTTCTACAAATCAGCTAGCTCTGATACCATGTAGAAATTTACACTGTAGATCACCTGATAGTGCAATATACTAAAGCAAAATACTTGATCTACTTCTACAACCAATTTAGCGAAGCTTAATCGAACACGAGCAACATCAATAAGAACACATATAACTGATATGGAGAAATCAATCACACATAAAACAGAAGAATTTACTTGGGGAAAGCCTGAGCCTAAAACCCCAACTTTGTATTATCATACATAGGATTTATACAAAGCCTTAGCTCTCACACAACTAGCCAGCTCTTAGTACAATCCTCACAGGTGAAGGTGGAAATAAATCAGGATTACACAAAGCCTTAGCTCTCACAGCTAGCTAGCTCTCAGTGCAATCCTCCTGGATGCTCACAGGCAATCAAGACTTCTCCTAAGCCTTCTCCTCTACCCTCCAATCCTCTTATTTCCTTGCACATTTTTTCCTGGGTGATCCTCCTATTACCAAGTGTAACACTGATCTCATACCCTGTAAAACTGCACAACCCTCAAGGAACCTTAATCCTTCTGCTTGGATGATTTTCCTAATCTCAACTGGGTCTTTCTCTGAACTGACATGCATAATTTATTTATGAGAGAATATTCAGTTATCTGAAGTGCAACAATTACATGCATGCTTACATGCATGCAAGAGTTAACTAACTGAACTCACATTAATTTAAACAAATTGTTTAAATCTATCTAACTATACTTGACTCAGTTAATTGAGCCAACTAATTACTACTCAAATTAGAACTCATCCTTATCTCCTTAATTGATGGATAAATTCCTCAATTAATTGAGAAATTGTTGCATGTCCTCACATAGATAACTAATTAACTCAAGATGAATTAATTAATTAATTTACAAACTGCATTTAATATCAAATTCGAATTTTACTTCTTATTTTAGTCCAAGGACTGACTAAAATAGGAATCCATCCTAAACTGCTAAAAATAGAATGCTATTTTTAGCACTTCCATTTTTCATTCCCTGTTGCTCAATCCAGCACTGGTACCCAAACTGCTAATTTTAGCACTTCTATTTTTAGCATTTCTTGTTGCCATTTTCAACAATCCCTCTCAACAAGAAATAATTCAACACGAACTCGATCCTATACCTCTGGAATGTTCTGCATGCAACCCATCTACCAAGTGTGGTTGCTCCAACAACTCTCGAAACAAAAAAAAACTCCCCACTGACCTCTCTGTTGGGCTAGAAACATACTCTGATGCTGAAGCTCTACCTGCTGCTGACAAGTGCTCCCTCTCTGACCTCTGAGCTGCTGCAACACTCCATGCATCTCGCATCATTGCACACCTCTCTGTGCCATAATGCATTGGCGCAACACTCCTGTGCTTCTCGCATTATTGTAGCCTGCTAGCTCTACACAATCCTGGGACTCCTGCACTGTAGCTCTCTCTGTCGCTTCATCCGCACCTGTCTCTACCCAATCAGTCAGTCCTACCACTCCTCATCAGGTCTCCTATAGCAAAGTCGAATCAAAGAGGTTGGGTACCTCAAGGATCCTGCCCCTATTCCAGCCTTTTTGGGACGATAACTCCACATCACCCCACCTCCTACCTGGAGGTATGGATGCATGTGATCCCTCTGCCCACCTGGCTCGAAATTTGCACCTATTGGAGGTCTCTACATGAGTAGATGTCTCTACTTGATCTCCTCTCAGCTTCTCTATTTGTGGCTGCTCCACAACCCGCTAAAGCTGCTTCACCAATCATGGCTCCTCCACAATTGTATCAGACTTCTTTTGGTGCTGCAAGTTGAGAGGTAATGTACTCTCCCTCTCAACCACCAAGTCTCCATCAATTGCTTTGCTACTCAAGGCTTTTCATGCATCTTGAACCTCAAGAGCATACAAGTTCTTGACCCGTGAACAAATCTGCTTCACCTGTCTAGTGATGATGTGTCTAAGGAAAACCTTTCCCTTACTGAAGACTACATCATAGCCTTTGTCTTCCAACATTGCAATCGACACCAAGTTTCTCTTCAGTCCTGGTACATACTTGACATCGGTCAAGGTAAGGCAAGCTCCATGCTCCCTCTGAAAAATAACTGTGCCTACACTTGAGACACTGTACTTTTCATCATTACCCATCGCTATGAATATCTGAAGATCTTTCTCCTCCAAAGTACTAAACAAAATCTTGTCGCCGGTCATGTGGAAAGAAGCTCCACTATCAAGAAACCAACCACTTCCCACCATGGATGAAACCATGCATGCGAAGAGTGTGAAATCCAACTCGAACTGTGAAGCCAGTGCCTCACCTTTTGATCCTTCCATGGATCCCTTCTTGGATTTCCTCAGTGGACAATTTGTAGCAAAATGGCCCACCTCATGACAATGAAACATCGCAATTTCGATTTGTCAAACTTCTTCCCACCATGGGAAGAATTGGATTTGGAATGAGAAACCTTCTCCTTCCCCTTCTTCACCTTACTCGCTAAGGCATAGTTTTCTTCATCCTCCATGGATGAAGAACCATCTCTAGTGCTTCTTCTTATCTCCTCTTGCATCAAATTTGACCAAAGTTGTTCCCAATCTGGCAGTTTCTCTCTTCCATTAACCGAGTCCTGGTGGCTATGCCAGCTCTTAGGAAGACTGGGGAGTGCAAGACTCACCGTGTCATCATCAGCTGTCACGATCCCTACACTTCGAAGCTCATCCCTTCATGTGGTGAGCTTGTTCAGATACATAAATATCGTGTCACCCTTTTCACACTTGATCTTTCGAAGCTTGTCTTTCAGTGCTAGCTTCCTTTGATCACTGCTATTCTGATATAGATCTTTCAATGTTTTCCACATTGAAAACGGTGTCTCCTTCCCATGGAGACTCGAGACTATGTGATCTCGAACTCCCTCCAAAAGGATTATCCTTGCTTTAGCCACACATTTCTTCCATTCAGCCAATTCAACAACACCAGTTGGCTTTGGGACTTCTTGATCAATGAAGTCCTTTAGACCATTATCTTCTAGTACTGCTTCCATGCGATCCTTCCAGGCTATATAATTCGAACTGCCATCAGGGCATATTCAAGTCTCAAACCATAGAACGCCATAAGTGAAATAGAGATGTGATAAGAACTTGATTTCTATAGAATGCTATTTTTAGCACTTCCATTTTTCATTCCCTGTTGCTCAATCTAGCACTGGTACCCAAACTACTATTTTTAATACTTCATTTTTAGCATTTCTTGTTGCCATTTTCAACAATGGGGATTAAGTGCCCTACAACAAGGGAAAAATGTGGTCCTAAAGCCAGAGATGATGAAACTGTTGACTCATCTAAGCATTCTAGTTCATCCACGCTAAGGAGAAATTAAATTGTCTACCCTAGACGCTGATCCATACACCTTTGAACTAAAAATTAAACAGACACCCCGATATACATGCAAGACAAGTGATGCAAGACTATACATGCAAGACAAGTGAAGCAAGACTAAACATCAAATTAGGTTTGTCATCCTTTTCTTCTCCAACACACTAAGAAAGGCACCATCCCCTAGATGTGGACATGCAAAGATAAAAATGAGTCAAGGGTTAGTTTTTAGCTCCATCTTTAAAATTCATCAACTCCATTTTTATGGATTTTCTAGTTCAAACTTATGAAATCTATTCACTGGAATTTTTTGCAAAAGAGGTTGTTAATTACTGCAAAATATAGATGTGTGCACATGGAAGGTAGTGATGGAGTGTGTTGTTGAAAAAACAAAATTTACATTGCTGTTGGTCATTTCTATTTGTGATTTAGTATCGACTCTTTTGCTTCATTAGAATTAAGTCCATTTTGTATTGGCAAATAATTGAACACGTTTTTTTCCAATGTTTTGTGGTCTTAAAGTGAACTAATTACTCACTTACTGTTTGGTGTCCATTGTTGAAAAGAGATACTCTTACTGCGATAAGTTTCAATTTTTTTATATTTGTTGGTTGTTGTCATGTTTTGAGTGCGGACTTGTGAAATTCCAAATTGCATGTTGGTTTATGTGAAGGGAATATATATATATATTAATAATATATATATAGTTTTTTTTTTATTATCCTATGTGGTTTATGGTTCCGAAGATCCGTGTCACATTTTCACGGAAGTTTAGATATCATTAAAATACCTAAAATTTGTAATTTTTTATTTGAATTCTTACGTGATAAAGGAAAGACAAAGGTCCCAATTATAAAAAAAACACCCAACAACAACAACATTGAGATTTTTCTTTCACTCAACCTATAACATATTGCATTTGTCTTCATCAATGCTCTTTTTCCATATGCTATCCACTTATGACATTTCCTTTACAATATTTGGTGCATTTGCTAGTTATAGGTCATTTATAGGTTATAAATGTCTTCAAGGTTTCACTTTGAATTGAGTATTCAACTGAACATATTGAGTCCCTTATATGTAACTATTTTTCCCTCCACCCACTTTTCATAACTTCCATAACTATTAGGTAGGTGTTAGCCTCCTGTTGTAGCAGGTTACTCATATTTCATGATTGACATTTTATAGACCAAATATGTCATACTTTGCATGCTGTAATGCTCCATATATGCTAAACAGTCACCAAGCAAAGAAGGCTACTCAAAGTTCATCTAACTGCTTTTCCAAATTTTGAGAAGTTATTCCAGTTTTGTACAATTTTTCAGCTAAAGGGAGGTCCAAACAGCTTAATCTTGGTCTCTCTAGGTTTCAATTTCCTGTTTTAGAATATAGAGGATGAAAATCTGTCCAAACAGCTTAATCTTGGCAGATTCTTAGATAGGTAGAGAACTAAAGGAGCCCAACTGCTTAATCTGGGCCCTTGGATGAAATAAGGGTAGCTTGTAGATAGAAAAGCATAAAAAAGAAAAATTGAAATGCTGGGTCTGCAAGTCTAAGTGCACCCAAACCAAAAGAAGAAAAAATGTTAGGTAACTAGGTTGGGTAGGTAGTTTTGAGGTTGCAGAATCTTGATGTCTGTCCATATTTTAAAGTACCATCTACACTCAGATCACAGTCATCAAGCATTTCTATTTTGAAGAAGCTCAAAACATGCATAACTAACTCCCTTTCTCCATCTCCCCCAAATCATTAACTAATTTCCCCAAAAAGAGGGCAAGATCTGCTTGACATCTCTTAATTTCATCATTTTCCATGTCATTTAGCCTAGGTGAAGATCTGCTTCACTCAATGAAGGATCCATACTTTCTCTATAAAATTCTATCTCCCCGTTGAAGCCTAAGATCTCTCAAACTTAGCGCTTTCTTATCATCTCCATATTAAATACTAACATTATTATTTAACTCCCTATATTTTCCCCATCCCCCTACTAAAACTATGTAAATGATCCCTTATATAAATATCCCTCGCCCTGGTTGAAAAATAACCATAAGTACCCCCGGGAATTGCTCAGTTTGTCTGAAACTTGGCAAGAACCCTCATGCTTCCCCTTCAAACCATCTTCTGATGCAATAGACTCCTTCCAAAGTATAAAATCCCTTTTTAGGTTATCGGACCCCTTCCGAGGCCTCAAGTGCTCTTCTGACGCACATACTCACTCCTTCCGACCGCAATAGACACTTGACGATTTCCTTAACACTCTGCAGATCCTAGTGAGCCATCTCGCGTCGCCATATCGCAATATTTTCACCACATTGTTATGCCCCATCCTTTGTTGCCTGATGCGATATCGCTATATTGGCGATCGGCAGTCGCAAGCATCACATTTCCAAAATAAATACCTTCTCGTTCCCCGCCGATGCGATATTGCGATCGCATCGGAAGAAGTTCATCGCATCCTATTAAAGTATGAGCCACCCTGCCACGTTACCTGGCTGACATCATCTGCCGTACTGCTGACGTCAGCAGCCAGAAAACCGAAAATTCGCGTAAGAGGAAAAATTGTGCTTTAGAGCTCCGGAATGAGAAACGGAGGCAGTTTTCGATGCGCGATTAGCGCAAAGTGCTAATCGCGCATCGCTATGGGAAATAGTCCATTTTGGGGAATCTTTAGGGAATATTTTGATTCCTTGGCCCGTTTTGCACCGAAAAAGCCCGAAATTCCCCGATTTTTCCAAATTAAACCGATTTGAAGATAGGAAGGGACGAGAGAAAAAGATTAAAGAGTATCAGATTAAATCAACAGGGAAAAAGCATGTCAAAGAGTATCAGCAAGCGGCGGAGACCATCAAAGTAGCAGCAAAGAGTATCAACGAAGATCTTAACAGCGGTCCAAAGCAGGAGAAAATTTAATACCTTCCAGCAAAGTCAAAGAAAGAGGGCAAGGCCACTCAAAACTCTCAAATCATGGTTATTGCATATTTAACTCACACCAGAACAAAACTATAGATCCCAAAGCACAGTTATTCCAACAGTACTGCATCGAGGCTCCAAGGGCCACATTCCACTCCTTTTGATCCAGCTACCTATGACACAATTTCAATATTTATTTACTTGCACTTAATTTTGGCACAAGTTTAGGTTTAGAAAGCTCTTTTGCAGACCTGTTTTAGGTCAATTGTAATAAGTAAGTACGAGATATTTGCACTATAAAGACAACCCTGAACACTGTATTACAGGTTGGTTGGTTGATCAGTCAACAAGCTATCTCTAGCTGATTTTGCTCCGGGAGAGACTCGCACTGTAATATCTGATAAGTTTCTATAATCAAAGACTGCTTATGAGCCTTAGAGAACGGATTGTTCATTGTGTTCACTGGTTGAAGAGTGATTATGGAATTCCCATGCTGTTGCATAACTCAATAAGTGTTTTTTTTACCTCTGCTTTCATTCATGAATTACGCTCTTAAACAACAGAAAAAAAGATTAGCTTAGAATTTGTTTAAATACACTCTATGCTCAATTTCTGTTGTTTCTTTATGTTTTCTTCTGTTTAAGCATAAATATGAATTCCACATGGCTCATGTTTGCCTTAACCCAAGATAGTTATCCAGGGATTCTTCATTTCCCCTAGATAGAGATCATCTTTCCCTCTGTTAAGTTAAATGAGATATTCTTAAGTGCCTCTCATTCCTTACATATCATTCATCTTTTTAGTCTGAAGATTGTGTTACGAGTAGCTATCCTGCTTCATTATTTCTCTTATGACCAAAAAGACGCACTGATAATCCTAACCCATGACTCCATGCCCAATGGTTTGAAACTTATCACTTCATAAATTTCCTCTCTACCTGAAAGCATTTTCCTTCCATCCAAACACAAACAAAAACCCCTGAGCCAAAATCTATCCTAAAATCATCAACAAAGTTGAATCATTAAGAGAGAGCCCTCTCTGATTGCAGGTGGGATAGAACCTGCAATCCAAAGATTGGTTTGTGGTTACCTCGGCCGTATCCCTACAGGAGCCTAGGGACAAGCTGAGTGATAACACAAAGGTCATGCAACAACTTTTGTGCTTCGCTTACACTCGCAACAAAATTTTCCGCCATCTGTTGTACCCTTTCTACACGAGCCATGATGCATCAGTATCAGTTTTAGTTGCTTGTCTGGGTTCATATACTGCCTGCATGTGTGCTAAATTTCCCTCGATGTTAGTGGAGGCTGCGAATGCCTCATCAAGCCAAGGTTGGATGCATTCTTTAAGAATTTCCTCCTTTTTCCGAGCGGCGTCAACTTGTGCCTTGAGAACCTGGGCCTCCCTCATTTGCGTCAATCGTTATGTGATGGTGACTATTTGCGCAATCCCCCGAACTTTGTCATAAGCCTACTATAACTCCCGCACTTCTATCTCTACATGTTGTAGCGTTGGGTCTTCCTAGAGGGATGTGAATGTAAGGAGGGATTGATCCAACAATCCCGCTCAATCTTGGATAGTGCACTTTATCACTTCTAATACTGCTTGAATTTTGCCACGACACTACTCTCGAACTTTTGGGGGTGTGGATGGCTGCACCTTTAGTCTAAGCTCTGCAGTTTGTAAATTTAATTCCCACTAAGCTTTCGAAACCTCTTCTTGGGCTGTATGAAATACTACAGCCATGTGATGAATCTTGTCAACTACGGGAAGTTCTGCTGACATAGCCAACTCTAGTACCTTGCTACAAGCCTCTACCACGGCCTATTCCAATTCCTAGTTGTGTGCAACCAAGACATCATGCTATAGATAGACCTACTCCAAATTTTCCTTGTGCTCCATTAGGATTTGGGGGGCATGGCCTTCCTTGGCATAGATCTCAGCAGTTATCCCATCCTACAGTTAGTATAGGATTTCTCTAGGAAGGGAAACCAAATTCAACCCCCAACTGTGCATGTCACCTTCGGCTTCGGCTAGGACAGCGCCTGCTGGCAACACTAAAGTGTTCATTGCAAGGGTGTGCACCATCTACTCGGCTGCGAATGTGTCATCTGCTAGGTTTGGTATCGTCCCCAAGGAACACACCTGTAAGGCCTATAGTTGCACTTTGAGCTCCGCCAAACAATTGTCTGCTCTATCATCAGCTCCTCCAATGCACCTTTACAGACATTACACATCGAGTCATTGCTGTCTAGAAACTCTTTCTCCAAAGGCTTTGCTATGTTTGTCTTTTTGCGTGTATGTGGTGACTCCTTGATGTGCGACCTCTTGCCTTAGGTCAATTTGGTGGGAAGGTCTGTGCATTCCCGTGTCTCTATTTCCCTCTGCATGTCCTACTCCGAGGACATTTCCTGATCTTCCCTGATCTCTCCGGTGATTACTTCTTGGGTCGCCTCCTTTTGCGAAGCTGCCTTCTGTCCCTGACGCGTCCTTTCCGCCATTTTCATGAGTCGCAGATAGATTTCCTTCTTTTACTGTTGTGCTGCCATCCTTAACAATGCAGCCATGTCTAGGGTGCACCACTCTGGAGGCCATGCTACCATTACCTCGTAAATTGCATCGTCTGTTACAATGAACGGAAGCTTTACCCATGTTTTTTTTGGATCCTTCTGTTCCCAGATATATAGGTTATACATGTCCACTTTGAACTCAATCGTGCCTTACAAATTGTTGTATATCGTCAGGGATAACATGGTATGTGAGTGATCCATGTCTAGATACTCACTTCTATGAATATCCAAAATACCTTGATCTCACGAACCCTCGTGGCATCCTTTGTAGTCCAGAGCGAGTTATACTACACTGCTTCAAGTAGGTTCTCCTAAATGTTGGGAAACTAGCTACCCTGCGGTAGTTCTCCTACAACCAGAAGGATCCATAGTAGCAACCATGCATAATGGAAAGTCTTGCCTTTCTCCTATGCTTCCTTACAATTTGTCAAAAATTCGTCGCATAGAAACTGCGCCCAATTGAACTGAACCCCTTTTGCACACTACTCCGCAAGCGCAATGACAGGGGCTGGTACCTCATATGCATGAAATTTTCTCATGAGTTTACTGGCCAATAGCTGGGTGGTGACTCACACCCCTTGGTCTTTGATGCTTTCCATTACATACCCATGCTTCTGCTTTTCTAGCTTATATTTATCCTTCATTACCTCCGCAAGACCCACATCGCTACTTGTGTTGGCTATGTCTGCGAAGTCGTTCCCTTTAGTAGGCATATGGGTAATTTGGTGTACTAAATCAACCATGATGGGAATCAGTTCCTCCAATCATAGATACCCCTCATGTACTAGACATAATAACTATCAGATAACAAAAATGGTGACGGTCGTGCAGTGATAGTGGGGTATCCACCTCAAATTGAGTAATCCCACCTTCTCCACACCCCATAACCACTTCTGCTGCAGTAATTTCTCTTCGGCCAATTGGGAGAACTTCTTGTTATCCACAAGATCCCAATCTTCTAACTTGATACTTGGTACTCGACCCAGCAACAGACCATCAAACCTTATCTCATCCGGGAGAAGCGGGATCTGGAGCGTACTCTTCATGGCGTCCAAGTCTTTCGGTATCTTGGTCATCCCATTCCACGAATAGATATATGGTGGTAGTGAAGGTATGTGGACAACATCCTCCACTTCATCATCTTGTGCTTCAATCTGAGAAATCAGGACCTGAAAATCTCCTCACCCTCGTCGATTTCAATGGTGATTGCTTTGCCCTTTTCTGCCACTGACAATTTACTGAATCTCGGTGATACCTGGACTGGCCCCATAGTCTACATTTTTTTAGGGTTGTGGTGTGCATGTGGACTTTAGAACCTCGAGGGCAGCAGCTGCTTCTTCCGGCTCCTCCTGGGTCGGATACAACTCTTCCACGAACCGTGCTCGGGTTCTAGCCATGGTATTGATGGGAGGCGTAATAGTTGGGTGTTTGTTGTTCTGTACTGGCTCAAATCTCAAATATCCCAATGTTGTCCAAGGGCTTTTGTAGGAATGCGTGAGTTTGAATGTAACCCTTCCCTCCACTCCTAATTCATTAATGTCTTCTTAGTGGCAGATCTTTTTGTATCTATCTCGAAACTCCTGTCTTAATGGCCCACCGCCTACTCCTCTCTGTCGTAACTCGAACTTCTTGTCATGCATAGTGATGTTAAGAGTCACCTCCCAACCTTCCCACATGGTAGCGCAGCCCCTTTGGTGTGGTCGTGATCTTGCTGACCAACTGGACCTGCACGGAACCTTCTTTCCACGTCGACCTCCCGCAGACTTATTTATAGTCGTGTGCCTTCTTTCAACTGCTTGGGGCACTGAGACTATGCTTTCCATAGCTAGTTAGGTGGTCACACCCCAAGTGTGAGGTCTCAGCTTTCTTGCTAGCCTTGGCTACAGACACCTTTCGATTACCCTTGTATCCATTATCCCCTTATGCGTTGTTGTATATGGTACATTCCTCTGGTGGTGTAGTTGCAGCCATGATAGCAAGGTCGCAGCTTTTCCTATACCAAGGTAGGTTGGGCCAGGCCTGGTTCCCTTCTTTGCAGATTCGCGTCTCTTTCCTGTGTGATGTCAATTTTCATTTTGCCGATTCCGTCCTCCAACATCATGCCTTTCCTTCTCAGCCGTGTCCATTCTTCATCGATTTCACGAAGATTGCTACTTCTGCATCCCTTCTTGGTTTCCTTTTGTCTTATAATTGATAAGATCACCTTCCCTCGCATCCTTCTACTGATGGTCTTATAGGCCCATCGAAATCTTGGTATCCACAAATTCCCAGTGGGTCGTCTTATCAGGCAGACGTTGTTCATGCTCCCCCTTGCTTTCCTACTAGCTTTGTCATGAACAGCTAGTGGAATGCATCACTACAATGAACTTGGATTTTTGATTCTTGTTCGGTTAGGCATTTGCATAACATACACATGCACCCTATGTCACTGATGGATGCTCACCCCGCTTTGTCCTCCAAACCATACGCACGCCTGCCTTCTACATTCGTGCCACTTTCTCCTAGTTTTTTGGCGTGTAATCCACCCTTGTGCAGTTGTTGCACACAATGCCCCCATTAGTGCACCCAGCTGATTTTGTTCCAAACTTGTCATTTCACAATGGTCTATAGGTTCCCTTGGCAGCTTTCTTTCTTCTATTACACAGCATAGTGATCTAACCATCATAATACAATTTAGTGTTGATACCTCATGCAATCAGTTTTGCCATCGCTCAATCTCTTCATCTGAGTCTGATGTGCAGGAACTGTCACGTTCCCATGAGATTCTCCTGTCTGCTGTTGGATTCACCCAATCCTGATCTTACGTTGTGATCTAGTAGATACGTTCCAACTCATTGTCACTGCCCTCATCATGCATAGGCTCAGTGTGGTGCACCCCTTCGGCTAGGTCCAACGAAACCACTACCCGGATAGACTTTTTTGCGAATATCATTTTTCATCTCTTTAGGTTGATGATGCCATTCATATCTGTAGCCCAGTCTATCCCTAACAATGTAGGATAGGGGTTATTGTCACCCACAATTTCTATTACCTCAAAATTTGTCTGTGTGCTCACACCTTCGATGTCTACTGTGACTCCTTGCACTCTCCCCATAGGCAAGATCTTCTATTGGTTCACCATCTGTAATTGAATAGGAGACCATTGTAGTGTGGGCCTACCCATGCACTCCCAGGTTTGTTTAGGTAGCACATTCACATCTGCCCCCAAATCTAGAACCACTTAATCCATCTCATAGTCACCAATTTGGGCAGTCAACCACATTTCCCACCCGGTGCGCATTTTTCTTGCATGCTTGCCTAGTTTCTGAACCATGCGCAGTTCACTCAACCCTGTGCACCTAGTTAGCAACTCTTGCAGACCCTTAACTACTTTATTGTCTCGTAGTAGCTTCATGCATGTCTCTAAAGAGGTAGTTAGCATAGATGGATCCATTTCTGACTCAGTTTGATCCTTGCTACCAGAAGTAGAAGCTTCTGCGAAGCTATTCTTAGCTTCCATAAATTTTTCCTTCACGCATTCCAGGTCAAAATCAGGTTGCTTTGTAGGGGCCTTGCGAACACATGTATCCTCCTCAGGTTTCTTCCCCTTATCCTCTCCCATAGTTGCACTACTTCGGATCACCATGTTCATGTTAGGGTGCTCTTCGCGTGGTTGAGCCTTCATCATTTGGACGTTCTGAGTGGGAGTTGACTGAAGCACCCCTTTCTCGTGCATGTGTGCAACTAGTGTAGGGAAATCTACTGCTTCATGATCAAATTGGTAATAGTATGGGCAACATGTTCTGGTCAGGTTCGTGTAGTCACGCGTGTAGTGCCCAGGTCCTCCACAATTGTAACAGATTAATTGTTCGTGCCCTTGTCTAGGTCCCATTCCTCCTCGTCCTTGTTTGCATCCCTGGAATCCTTTGCATGCTATTGTTGCAGTGGGATCCTGACCTCACGCCTCCATATTCATCCTATAGGCAGATGTCTGACCCATCAACAACTCATAACTTGAGCAATTTCATTCGTCATGGTCCATCGATCTACAGAAATTACAAAATAGTAGTTGGGGGGGTTTTATAAGTTTCTGCAATAGATGGCAATTTTCCGTGGTGTGCTTTCCTCCCACCTAACAGATCATGTACCAGAGTGCAGGCACCATGCTTAGCCCCACTTGTTCCTCTAGTCACAATTGTTGGGTGTGGAGCCTGATTATCTTCTATATTCAAAAGTACCGCCACATTGGACCCCAGTTCAAAATGGGGGCGGCAACGCCGCCCGTAAAATATTCGCTGCAGGGGGGGGGCGGCTGCGACCTTTGGG
>APFE031598845.1:38009-65650 GCA_000404065.3 Pinus taeda
TTTCATTCAAGGACTAAACACATACAGCTCAAGTACCATTTCATATGATCAGTGTTGGAAGATGGACAGTTGAAGCTGGAAAAGATACACACTAGCCAGAATCCTGCAGATATGCTAACAAAAGTTGTAACCAGGGAGAAACTGAGAATATGCTCAGTTTCAGTTGGTCTTCAAGGATGACGATGAAGATGAAAAACAGCCAGGTCCAAAGAGGAGTCATTGTCCAGCAAATGGAGCAGCGGTGGAGTTGCTACAATCAGTCTCCAAGTGCAGGCTGTCTGACCCATCAACAACTCATAACTTGAGCAATTTCATTCGTCATGGTCCATCGATCTACAGAAATTACAAAATAGTAGTTGGGGGGGTTTTATAAGTTTCTGCAATAGATGGCAATTTTCCGTGGTGTGCTTTCCTCCCACCTAACAGATCATGTACTAGAGTGCAGGCACCATGCTTAGCCCCACTTGTTCCTCTAGTCACAATGGCATTGGTCCCCCCCACCAAAAATTTTCGTGAATGTCAGGAAATTATCCTTACCGTGGCCCTAGCCTTTACACTTTACGCACCACACCTCTTCGTGCGCCTCTGACCAGGGCACCTTTTCTTGTTTCAAACTTTGCATCTCTAAGCATAGGTTTTGTAGTTGCGTGTGGATTTGCTAAACTCCCAACCCCAGATCCTATATTTGTGTTTCGTGCAACCTCGTCGCTATCTCTCAGGTTTCAGCTTGGGTTGAGATCTTTTGTTGTGACAGCGCAGTCATCAGGTGTGGTGTCAAGGATGCCACAAAACATTTGCGATGTTGCACATTTATCAGCATCATGTTAGCCTCACGGATCATACTCTTTAATCTATTTTCTATATCCTATAGAGTTTCACCAGGTAGCATCACGATCTCCTTGAATCCGATGATCGACTGCATCTCCGATTTTGGCCAGCTAAATTATTTGTTTAATGCATCTTGGATCGCTGCTATTCTCGCATTCAGGTGATCACTAGAGTACTTTATATACCACGTCAATATGCAATCCTACAGCGCACTTACAAGAGTAGCCTTTTTGATGTTATCATCTGTTATGCCTTGGGCTTCCCAAATAGCCTTTACCACAAACCAAAACTAATATGGTTCTTCATTTCCTATGCCTCTAAATATAGGCAACTTGATCGCACTCGCCATTCCAACCCTCAGTAGTGACAGAGGTGGGGTAGGTGAAGATGGTGGTGGCATGGACGGTGGTGGTATCAGTGGAATACGATGCTTTATCAATCAGACTATGCTTCTCAGAGAGAACCTTGCGAGCTCCTCCTTGCTTTCTCGTGAAAGTGAAATTAGCTGACTATTCTCTAATCCTTTGATCTCTAGGTAGCATCTTTTGCTCCACGTTACCCCAGACATCAATGGATGCAAATAACCCATTTTTCACATAACAAAGTTTTAATCCATGTATTCAACGATTTTGTGTACTTACCCCGCAGTCCTTGGAGGAAGTGCCTTTCTACTCATTGTAACTCACAGTTGCGTCAATCGTGAACTCGGTGATAAACCCTCCTATTATTCGATCCAACCAGTGATCTACTGCCTGTGCGATTTTATCTTCAGATGCTTCTAGCCTGCGCACCAACTCTGGAGTCCACACGATGAGTTGATCCAATTTGTACCTTCCCTGACTGTCAGCAAGCCTCACAATCCACTCATACAGCTCCGTCGAGAAGGATGCAAAGAAGATCTCATGGATTGCGATGTATATGTAGAGATCTAGCCACCTTTCCTCAGATATCTACGGATTTCTGCTTTCCTGTACCACAAACTTGTGAAGCTTCTGATCGAACCAATCTTCAAGTTTTTTTCTTTGTAGGGTTCTAGTGTTCTGACATCAGACATCCCTTAGACAGATCCCGATCCTGGAAACGGAACCATTTGTTGGCTTATTGGGGCCTGAACCAGGTTTAGAAGTGGTTTAGCCGAACAAATCCCGCACTACAGGCACGTTTGGCAACAATCTGAGGAGTGTAGACTGAATTCTCACCCAAGGTAGTATGGAAGGGTGTTGGAACCAGGTTTCCATACCCTTGGGATGTCTTGATGTGATCTGAAGGGTCGCAAACCATTCTGTTCTCCTGTGCTACTCGGCACAGATATCTGCCCTTCGCGTAGATCTGCGCCAGTCACTTCCCAAATCTTATTATTTATATGGATTTATTATAGATCAGAACTCCTTCACAAGGTCCTTAAGTAAACATTTAACAGTAACAACTAGTGCACATAGTCATAAATATGCATAAATTCAGAACACAAGCAACAGATATATTCACGATAAAGCACCCAATGATTCAGAAATTCTTATCTTTATTTATCTCCTTTCTAGTACAACCAGATCCACCTTGCACACTCAGTTGCAAGGGTCTGCACACACAGCTACAGAGCCTCTATCTATCTACCCACACCCTCGACTCAAACTTACAAGACACGGAGAGAATATTGTCTTCATAAACCCATAACATTCAAATCCAAAAACTAAAGACTAACTTCTAACCTTCAAACCTTTCTCTATTTATACATTCTCATGGCCCGCGAACCATGGGCAAGCCAACTCACTTTATATTTTCTTACATTATTTTTGGGAAAACAACCCTTTGACTTGACTCATTACAATTCGCGCTCCACGCACCTCACGGAGCCTTTACCATACTATTACCCAAAATTGTAGACTTTAAGCCCCAAAATCGTTACGCGGGGCCTTCGCTACCCAACACCTCATAAAAGGTCAAATACCTCACAGCAAAAACTTCAAGCCCTTTTAGACCCTAAGAGGCTAGTTTCCAAGAGGGTTGGAAGGCCAAAACCTCTACTTACACCATGTTCTACACTGTCTGCATTTGGCAGCAGCTCGACTCATTTTCCATTCAAACATTCATCTTCTATTGACCAAGAGTCATCTTTTACATCCAACTCATTTCAAGAACCCAACTGTCAAGAGCAAGCTCTAGAGTCAGTTTCTTTTTTAATAGCTATTATAGTTATTCAACCTAAACCTATAATTACGTTACCACCTTCTCATTTTCCATTTACCCCTTAGTCAGTTTCCACATCTGCTGGAAAACAGGGTTTAGTAAGTTCCGGAGAAAATATGGCAGCACCTGCATTCTTGATGAATAGGTATGCACCTATTCAATTGCCACCACAGTTGAATCAAATGCCACAAGAATATTTGAAAATTATTCCTTGTTTCGTAGGAGAGGATGAACAAACAATAGAGAATCATATAGCACTCTTTTGCAATTTTTCATAAAACTTAAATGTTGAACATTTATATGTTGTTCTAAGATTTTTTGTGCAATCCTTGGAGAGTAAAGCAAGAAAATGGTTTAAAGGACTTCCTAAGAACTCTATTCCTACATGGGAAGATATGAAGCACTTGTTCATTTAGAGATGGGGGGAGAAAAGAGACCATGGATATTCACTCACAGAGTTCAATGCTATTAAGAAGAAGCATGATAAAAGTGTTGTAGAATTCATCAGAAGGTTTAACAAATTGTACAATAGTCTTCTAGTGGAGATTAAGCCCCCTCTTATTGGTGCAAAAATAACTTTTACACGGGCTTTTGAGTCAGATTTTGGATTTACATTGAGGGAGAGAAGATACCAAACCCTTGATCAGATCCAAACTAAGGCCTTAGAGATAGAATAAAATCTAGTGGTTGCAAGTAGAAAACCTGAGACACAGCTTATTCAAGATAAGGGAAAGTCTAAAGTTGAATCCTCTCAAAGTCAAACATTAGAGGGTATGAGTAATGTGATTAAACATTTCTCAAACAAATTGATTAAATTAGAATTGTAAAGTAAGAATTCTCAGAGGAAAGCACAACATAATAGGAATTTTAATCCTCATTATAGAAGACAACCTCTGCAAATTCTGCAGAAGGAGAGAAAAGATCAAGATCATTTTCAAGCACCACTATATATAGAGGCAGATCCTAATGAAGTACAAGACCATTCCAGGGACCCTGAAGATCAGATTTCCACGTTGTATGTAGTAGATGAACATGAACTAGGTGTTGAAGGAGAAGAATATGAAGATGTTGAAATAAATGTAATTTATGATGAAAATGAAATTGATGAGTATTAGACACAATTTACTGATTTCATGCAATAATAATTACATAAGAAATATGACTTGAGATCAAGGAAAAGATCTAGAAGTCAAGAAGAGGAAGGTGAGTAGTAAGTTCCAGCTTCCTTACCAAATGCGATTCCACAAGAACCCTAGTGTGCAAAACAAGTAAATAAGGGAAAGAAACAAAAAAATACAACTAGAAAGACTCAAATACTTCAAGGTGAGTCTTCTCAAGACAAAACTAAAAAAAAAAAAAAAAAAAAAAAAAAAAAAAAAAAAAAAAACACCAGTTCAACTCAAAACTCAAGTTCAACTCACAAAGTTGGTCAAAACACCAGTCTATCAAAGAGAGATTGTTGAGTTTATCAATCTAAAAGAAAATGTGAATGTAAATGACACTATGAATCTGCAAGATGATAAACTAGTAGTGGTTTTTGGTCCAACTATGGAGAAGGTAGATCCTTCAACACCTCCTTTCGATATTTCCTTATTGATTCATGATTTCCTCTTGCATAATTGTATGTTTGATTCAGGAGCTTCACATAACCTTATGCCATTGTCAATGATGAAACAACTAAACCTAACAATTACTAAACCCTATAGAGACCTGTACTCTTTTGATTCAAATAAAGTCAAATTTTTGGGTCTCAATAAAGATATGGTGGTGTCACTAGCCTAGATCCCAACTAGGAGCTTGGTAATGGATGTAGTGGTAGCAGATATCCTTGTTAGGTTTGGAATGTTATTATCTAGGTCATGGGGGGATAAATTGGGTGTTGTTTTGAACCTAGATTTCACATATGCTATCATACCAACTTTTGGTGGAGAAGTAAGGAGGTTGTACAGAGAGACTATATTTGTGAAAACAAATACAAAAAATGGAGCAAACAATTCACATGTATATAGACAGGAGAAAGATGACTTTTCTTGCTTCATGTTGCATGATAATGCAGAATTGGCTAAAGATAACCAGAAGCAACTTACTTCAGCCAATTTAAATACAGAGTTGCAAATAGAAGGGATATGGAAATGCTTCTTTGATGGAGCCTATTCTAAGGAAGGAAAAGGTGTCGGTTTCCTTCTAATTGCAGCTGGAGGTAATATGTTCCCTTTTTCTTTTAAATTGGAGTTAGAAGCAACAAACAATGTGGCAGAATATGAATCCTTGATCGTCGCTCTGCAAACAACTACACAAATGGGAGTCAAATCAATTTTTGTTTTTTGATATTCAGAGCTGATTATAAAACAAATAAAAGACCACTTCTAGACAAAACACCCTAGGCTTAGGGCATATAGGAATGAAGTGTGGGATTTGGTTGAGAAATTCTTTGAAGCTTTCAACATTCAGTTCCTTCCAAGGGATGGACACAAATTAGCAGACTCATTGATTGTGGCTACTAGAACTTTTAGGAATCCTATTAATCCAAAGCTAAGATATGAGGTTGAAATGAGGCATAGGCCTTCTATCCCTGATAATATAAAGCATTGGCAGATATTTGAAGATGATCAGTAGATTAAGGAATTTGTGGCTATGATTGAAGATTTTCAGGATACCAAGATTGATCAAGATGAAGATGAAGCAACAAAAGGTGCAGAAGTAAGTGGTTTGAAAAATTCTATTATTAATCAAAAAGTTTTTCAATTGAAGAATAATATTCTACCAAGGGGACTTGTCCCTCTTGAAATACTTTCTAACTCTAATGATGTAGCTATCAGTTCAAAAAAAATTCCACACGATGAGCACATTCAAGATTATAATATTGGAACTTGGGAGGAGCCCAGGTTAATCAAATTATTTGATGGAGTTCCATTTAATTATAAGGAAAGATATCTTAATGTTTTTAAGGATTATGTTGATGTTTTTGCTTGGTCCTATGAGGATCTCAAAACATATGATATAAGTATTATTCAACACAAGATTCCCTTGAAAGAGGTGATAAAACCATTTAAGAAGAAACTTAGACAGATAAATCCACTACTTTTACCATCAATTGAGAAAGAGGTCAAAACTTTGCTTGATGCCAAAATAATAGTTCCACTCAGGTACTCTGAATGGGTGGCCAATTTAGTGCCTGTAAGGAAGAAAAATGGAGAGATAAGGCTATGCATGGACTTTAGAAATCTCAATAGGGATTCCTTAAAAGATAGCTACCCGTTACCTAAAACAGATCATGTATTGCAGAAGGTAATAGGATCATTCACGATGTCAATTCTAGATGGGTTCTCTAGGTATACTTAGGTGGTTCCGGATAAAGAAGATCGGAAAAAAAAATGCATTCACAACTCCTTGGGGAACTTTTATGTACGCTCGAATGCCTTTTGGGCTGATGAATGCAAGTGCTACATTTCAAAGGGCTATGGACATTTCTTTTGTGGGTGACAAGTTTGTAGTAATATATTTGGATGACATTAATGTTTTCTCTAAGTCTATTGAGGAGCATCTGAACCATCTTAAAAATACTTTTGATAAATGTAGAAAGCTTGGGCTTTCCTCGAATCCTAAGAACCAAATCAATCATAGTCGAACCTCATTCACCTAGTCTATTTTTTCTCTCGAAGAGGGCAAACTACTGGGGCACATTGTTTCTAGGGATGGAGTGAAGATAGATCCAGCAAGAGTGCAAGCTGTGATGAAAATACCCCTACCCAGGAGTAAGAAATACATTCAAAGATTTCTGGGAAAAATAAAATTTTTAAGGAGGTTTGTGTCCAACTATGCAGAAATTGTAAAGGAAATTAAAAATATGCTAAAGAAGGAAAATAAAGTACATTGGACCAAGGGAGACAAAGATTCATTCTCCAAGATTAAAGAAGTGTTACAAGAAGCTCCAGTCCTAATCAACCCTGATTATCAAAATCCTTTCCAAGTTTTTTCATTCACATCACCTAATTCAATAGTTGTTGTCTTGTTGCAAAAAAATGACGAAGAGAAGGAGCAGTCAGTTGCTTTCTTTAGAAAGATTCTTAGGGATGTTGAACTAAAGTATAATATTCTCGAAAAATAGGTATATGATTTGGTAAAAGCTCTAAAGTCCTTCAGAAGTTATGTGTTGCAGTCACAGATCATTGCTTATGTGCCAAATGATGTAGTAAAGGATGTATTAGTCCAAAGCAATGTAGAAGGCAAAAGAGGAAAATGGATAGCCAAGATCTAAGAGTATGACCTGGACATAAAGCCCACAAAGCTGGTGAAAGGGAAAGGATTGGCAAATATGTTGACAAAGTCTAACTTTCAAGCATTGGGAATCAACTTTCTGACACGTGTGAATGAAGGAACAATTGAAGAAGGTGAAGGAAAACCATATCGAAATATGAAGATCAGGTATAAATTTTTATGTTCAGAATGGTACAAGAATATAGTCCATTATTTGTGTTTTCTCTCTTGTCCTCAATCCTTGGATAGAACAAAGTATAGAACATTAGAGATCAAAGCACAACCATATGTGATTGTTGAGGGCATATTGTATTGGAAGGATCCTATAGGAATTTTGTTGTTAAGTTTAACAGAGGATGAATTCAAAGAAACCATCAAAGATTATCATGAGAATTTATGTGGAGGACATTATAGTTGGAAGGCTACTACACATAAAATCCTCTAGGGAGGGTTTTATTGGCCCACTCTATTTGGTGATACATATAAGTGTGTTAGAAGCTGTCAGAAGTGTCAGCTTTTTGCTGAGAAGAAGACGCTAGCTCCCTTGCCTTTGATCCTAGTCTTCATATAAGAACCATTCAGACAATGGGGATTAGATTTTGTCGGAGAGATTAACCCACCTTCAAGTGGACAACACAAGTGGGTTCTTACAGCCACTGATTATTTCACCAAGTGGGTAGAAGCTATACCTACAAAAAGGGAAAATGACCAGGTGGTGATGAAGTTCTTAGAGGAGAATATTTTCAGCCGATTTGGATGCCCTATCAAAATTATAACAGACAATGCTCAAGTCTTTAGTTCAAGTAATTTTAGTGCTTTTTGTCAAAAGTATAATTTTATTATATCTCATTCAATAGCTTATCATCCATAGGGAAATGGATTGGTTGAATCCACGAACAAAACATTGATGAAGATCCTTAAGAAAACTATTGCAGAAAACCAGAAAGATTGGGGTTCCAATTTAAAGTTTGCTCTATGGGCTACTAGAGTAACTACAAGAAGGTCTATAGTAAAATCACCATTTTAGTTAGTGTATGGAACCCAAGCTTTGTTCCCAAGTCAGCTTGTGAAGCTTGTGATTGCAATGATTCAGCAGGCAAAAGAAGAGCCCAATGCCCTGACAAGAAGAATGAATAAGGTAGTAGAGTCAAGTGAAAATAGGGATAAGGTAAGAGACAACTTGATTATGTATCAATCAAAGATGAAAAGTATTTTTGACAGGAAAGCTAAGGATATTGATTTTAAAGTTGGAGACCTAGTGTTAAGGTGGGATGCTAGAAGAGAAGATAAGGGTAAACATGGTAAATTTGATCCTCTCTGGTATGACCCATTCAGAATTATAGAAGCCAAGGCAAATAATACATTCCTCCTAGAGAATCTTGATGGTGAATCCTTAGAGTTGCCTGTCAATTGGAAATACCTCAAATATTATTTCCAATTTTGAAGCACAAGCATCTTATCATTGTAGATACCAGACTGAATTCATTGTACAAATTCCATAGAATTTTAATTGGATAAGAAATATGTGACTCCATGCCTGAGGTGAAGGCACTGATCTACAGTTCTTATTGCTTTTGTGGCAAAAGCACTATCCTAAGTGGAGCCAGATGTTGTAGCATCTATTGTTATTTAAAATTCTTTTTTTAATTTTATAAAAAATGAACAAAAATAAAAAAATCAGATATTATATTCCAAAAATTAAAAAAGAATAAAAAGTCCAAAGCAATTATCTATTGATGATGGCATTCAAAGCCGATGTAAGGTGGGCCCTGACCCATATTAAAGTGTGAGAGGTATCATAAAATCTAAGAGAACATGGGATTGGGAGGTTGCTAAAGTGCTCTATGGGGGAGCAACAAGCATGAGTTTTAACTCAGGCTCAACCCCCGCAGTTGACCATGGCATCAAGCTGGGTGACTAAGATCTATGGTCCAACATTACTGCCGAGGCTCAAACTTGATGAATATCCTGTACACTTCCTACTCCCACAGCGGGCCACCCTCATCTCTTCACTCTATTTCATCCCCTCCATTACATCTTCCACCCTCATTCATTATTAACCGCTTCATCCACTATTCCCCATCACTTCACCTATCATTACATTAATTAAGTTCATTAATTACAATTGTGTTTCCCCCTGTTCAATTATTTTATATATAAGAGATCAACAAAACCCTATTGTTTTAGCCTTGTTTTAATATTAAGCAGTATTGCACCTAGTTCAACGAATCCAAGTCAGCAATCGTGCTAGTAATTGTCATCAGTATATATCACCTACAGTCACCATGGCCCAACAAGTAAGTTCCTCATCAGTTATTCATACCCGCTTAATCGATTTTGAAAGAGATATTTCCGATACCCTCTGTGTAATTAAACATCTTTCATTATATCAAGAGGTCATTCTGAATCATAAGAAGTCTCCTATATTCATGGCAATGGTTAAGTCAAGTGTTCTAGCTATTTTTGTTCCCAGAACTCATTTACTTCCTGAATTTATTCAATGGCTAGCCTCAACAATGTACCCCAAGAAATGTTTTGGAATGAATCAGTCTGGGGAAAATGTTTTTCAAGTGACTTCGCAGTTAATACACCAAGCTTTGAAATATCGTATGTCAGGAACTTACACCACCTTTACTGAGGAATCCCTGGTTTCTTATTATGATAGCATGTCTCCTCAGGAGCTTTCTCATGTCACTTCTTTCTTAGCTCCTAAATCTAGCCAATTCTCCTTCGATGGCAATTTTTTCTCTTTAGAAATGTTTGTAGTGGATATAAGACCTGTGTTGCAAGTAATTGTTAAAATTCTAGGGAAAGAATACTCCAAGCAAGGATTTTTCTCCATAATGATGATGCCTGAGGTTGTATTAGACATGCTAGCATTCTAGGTAGATGCCATCAATACTCAATTTATGACTTTGCCTCTCATTGGTTCTTTCAAGTTTCCTTCAGTCATTACTTATTTATTTTTGTACCAGAATGCCGAACATTTCTCTGGTTTGGGGGTTAAATGTTATTGATATCAATAAAAAGAAACAATCAATGGTTTTCTACACAAACCTAATAAGGAATGATCTAGGAGATAGTGGTTTATTTGAGTTTACTTCCTTATTTCTTCCAGTGGCTTATAAGATTCTGAATGGAATACTACCACCAAATTTCTTTCCCAAAGCTCAAGAGTGTCTTCAATTCAGTAAGGATGTGAGATGTGGGGATTGGTTCATCTTTGAAGGGCATGCAGAGATTAGGCTTTATGGAGCCTTTGTCAAGCCTTATAGATTACCTAAGTTTGTGCCAATGAGACCTTTTTCCCTAGAATTTATAAGGAAAATCTTAAATGTTAATCAAGTTCATTTTATCCCTATGAAGAAAGGTTTCTTCTTCAAGCTACCTAAAGCACTGGGATCCTTCATTGTAAATACCAGACAGGCTACTTAGGAAGTTGAAAGATTATTGAATGATATGTCTTTTTGAATGATATGTCTTTTATAGGAGGTTGAGTGGGTTTATGACCCTCACCAAACTATTTCAAAGAGAAGAGTGGAGAATGGCTATTCAGCCTTTGTGCATGAAAGTAGACCTGAAGCAAAAAAATTGGAAAATGGAGGCTGACAAAGCACTCAAGAAGAAAAGATTGAAACCCCTAGCATTATTGAAAAAGGGGTCAAGAGAGTTAGACAGGAAATTATTGATTTAGGTGAAGAAGAATCTGAAGCAGCAAAAATAATCAAGCTTCATGATGCAATGTCTTTGGCTCAACTTTGTTTGATTATTCAATTAGGAGAGATAGAGAGTGCCCCTACTTCACCATCCTCCAGAGAACCTGTTCATGATCAGGTTCCTTTAATTCAAAGTATGTTTTCTCAAATAGTTGAGAAAAATCAGAAGATGAAGTTAAATATGGAAGCTCAAGTTGAGTCTCAAGTAACGCCTGAACAAACAAGATTGCTATCCGCCACGGATTTGGAGAAGAGTTAACTCAAAATTTCTTTTTCTCATCCTACAAAAATATCAGTGGGATCTTCTAGCAATTTCAAAACTATAAATTTGATTGTTGACACTCACAAGCTTCCAATGCTTGACAAGGTCAATCTGCATATGCAAACTGGGCAGTTGATTATAAATTATCTATATAAGACAAATGCAGTAGCTGTAAAGGCCGAAAAAATGATAAATAAAGTGATTCAGCAGCTGAATTGGAGAAAGATAACTCTAGAGCTTTGAATGCTCAAGTTGATGAGCTAAAGAAGATTATCATTAAAATAGGGGTCAATCCTGATGACCAACCTGTTGTTCAAAAGTTGTTGCAATCTGCTAAATTAGATATTGGAGTTTTGATAAAGAACTTGAATCTACCTATAGGTGAGCATCCCTTAGCTGCTGGGATAGCTGAAGTAGAAAATGAAAAAGAAAAGCTCCTACAAGATGTGTTGCAGAAGAATGAAGAAGTTTCTTAAAGAAACTCTGGACAAGCTATAAAAATAGGTAGACACTCATGTTTATACAATGGTAATGCCAGCCAACACAGATGATCCAGCAACATAAGTATCGTAATTGGGAATAGAGCTTAAAATGGTTGAACATGATGTGAAGAAAGCTCAAAGAGAGTTAGAAACAACTTGCAAATTATTGAATTTAAGTGAAGAAGAAACAATAAGAGAAAGAGATAATGCCAAGAAATACAGGGACGATCTCCTGAGGGCTGAAAATGAAATCAAAAGGCTAAAGGAGAAAATGAAGGGCAACATGTCCTTAATTAAAGCCATAGAAATCCTATGGGATGAAATTATTGAGGTTGTCAGAGGTATTTGGGAGCTTCTGGTGATTATATCTGAATAAAAACACTAATTCGAGATATGGAGGAGGTGGTTATTAAAAATAAGCAAAAAGATCTAGACAGATCAAAGTTTGCAAAGAGGATGATAGACTTCATTAACTCTAAGTCTACTACAGAGTTGAAGGAGAATGACATGCCAGACAGAATACCACGTGCAATTGATTTCAATAAAATGATTGTCAGAAACATCTACATGATTACTACTGAAAAGAAGATAAAGGAGACAAAGGAAGCAATTTCAAAGTTTAACATCGTGTTTGAAAAAAGGGTTAGGGTTGGACTTCCTTCTTGTTGGAATCTTCAAGGAAACTTGCTACCATGGGAAACATATGAGACTTTGCTAGTTGAGGCAAAAAGTAGAGTTGATAACACTCATGAAAGGACAATAGTATTAAAAGGAGCCACCATTGTAAATTTACTGAACAAAGATTTTAAACTTCTATGGATGGTGAAGAATCTATTTTCTGACAAACCTACTTATGGTAGGATTACAACTTGCAGAATAGACCTCGACAAGTTAGAAGAAGTACAAAAATCAAATGTACCAATATGGAGAAAGTGTAAGGAATGGATGATAGAGCAGAACAAAGCTGCATCAGTAGGACCACATACTCAAGCCACAGATCCGAACATAGAGTAGCAAGCACCAATCTTACTCTGATTTTTGTCACTTCTTATTTTCTTGTTTTCTTAAGAAGAATGAGGTGTCTTTTACCCTCCATTTAATATTTTGTAATGACCTTTTATCTTAGATAGTTAGGAAGATAGTTAAACATTTTGGCAGTTTTTGTGGATACCAATTGTTAAATGATGTATTAAAAGAAGCAAAATTATGGAAAAAAGGTTCAAATTTTGAAGGACCTAGGATATACTATTGTATTTTGATATGAATTGATGATTAATGAAAGAATCAGGAGTTTTCCACACATTGTTGGGTATGATTTGTAATTTCTCCGTTATGTGTCATTATATGTCTTCCTCTCCTTAAATATGGTAATGACGTTGCAGGTCTTTGTTTACTTATTTGAATGAAGTTAAAATCCCTTAAAAGAGCACTCCTATATTTAAAGTTCCTACTTCTACATTTCCTCTAAGTTACAGACAATAGTTTCTGTGAAAAGCAACATATTGTATCTAACTTCTCAAAGCATTCTTCACTCAGCATTTATATTCAGCAATCAGATGGAATTCTGATACTTTCATGTCACTTAAGTATTGGAGATTAAAAATCAAGCGTTTCGGGTTCTTCATTTGAAAGTATAACATATAATTAAGTGACCACTAAGTGACATAAAAAATAAACATTAATGTCTTAAGCACAATTTCTACACAGCCAGGAAATTGGTTTCTTAAGAGTCAACAATGGGAAGGGAACTGCTTGCAAAGAAGAACCAATAGGGGATGATGGTTGCATAAGAGGCACTTGATGACCAATGAATGACAATTTATCAATGCTCACTATTATCCCTTCGTGTGGAAAACAAACCACATGGAAAAGCGAAGAAACAAGAGCTTCCATGACATAAACATAGTCATGTCCAAGGAGAAGATTGAAATCTAAAGGACCTTGGACTACCATCGCATCTATATAGACGTTCCTTCCTCCCAAAGTAATAGGGAACTTTAGAAGGATCCCTAAGGGTTGACCGGTTCCTCTGTTGAAAGCCAACAGATGTTGGGTGACAGGCACAAGCTGTGGGGAACCCAAAACTTGCCATGTATTAGAAGACATGATGCTAACAAACACGCCTTCATCTCACATAGTGCCATGTATGACCATATTATAGGCTTGTACTGTGATCTAGAAAGGCACATAAGATGGGAGACAAAATCCATTCAATTGATGCCAATCAAAAGAAACGACAGAACTACTTGTTGGGGGTATCATATGATTACCCCCATGTTGAACAGGAATAGGAGAATGACTCTCTTGAACAATTGGGATGGGAGGGTCACTCTTCAATTCATGAGAATCTAAGGAGATGAGAAGAACACGAGTAGTATGATCACTACTCTTTTTTGGAACAGAGTGAATGACTGAAGGAAGAGCCAAGTTGACACTCTTTCATATCAATGGTTGGTCGAGAAAAGATGCAAAAGAGTCATGCTTAGGAAGAGAAATATGGGCGAGAGATGAATCTAAGTCAGACTCTTTACCAACTAGGAGAGGGTTAGAAGAAAGCCTCTAATAACCAACGGGGAGTTGGACTTGAGGAGATGTAAGGTTTTCCAAAACTGTGGAAGCTTTATCCATAAGAGGACAAAGGTGAAGAAGATGATCTCTGTCACATAACCTACAAGGGAATTTAATTTTTCCCTCCTTCTTACCATCGCTGGCTAAAGGTGTAGCATGGACATGATCTCTAGATGTCAATGGGGATGGTCCATTTAGGTCATTAGACCATACCTCTAAGTCACTAGAAATGCGAGGATAGTCTCGAAGGAGATGTTCACCCTTACACAGCTTGCAAGGGAATTTGACCTTCCATGGAGGATCAGAAGGTTTGTTTACGAGAGGTGCATTTGGAGTAACAACTGCATGTTTGGCCTCTGACTTTTCTAACTTTTTCTTCTTCATCTTCTTCTTCTTCTTCTTAGCCCCCTAATTGTTGGATTTCAAACTGTCACCAGGCAAAGTAGAAGAGGAGGGTTGAAGAAATAGGGGAAGAAGGTGAGAGGTCAACCTTAGAATCATCATGACGTGATTCAAATGAAGGGGATGGCTGGGCAAGAGTTGGGACAATCGGGACAACCGAGGTCGAAAATAACCTGATAGGTAAACCAATGGTTAACCCAGGGAGGGACAATGTTTCCATATAAGGAGCACTAGCATTTCCAAAAGAAGGAAAATGGCCAAGATTCCCATCCAAGGGAAGTCCTTGACTAGTAGATTCTGGAAATGTTGCCATTGGAATCGACCCTAAAGAATCACTAAGGAAGATAACTTTAACCAAGAATATTTCATGGGTAGTTAATTTTTGAAGACATTGAAACAAAAATTTGCCTTTCCATATTTTAAGAGTCGAGAAAAGAGTGAAAGGTGACTCTAGTCACTTTCAGAGTTAACGAGCTCAAAAGGATAAGTGCTCGATGATCTTTTAAATTTAAAAAGTCAAAAATACCAAAATGATTGCGTAGGATAATCTAGGCAAAAGGGATTACCAAGTAATCATGAACTACAGAATACCTCTTGAAGAATCGAGAAGTACAGGTAGGAAATCTCCTTGAATGTTGTGTTCAATGTATCATGTTTACAAGGCAGTAGACTCAGCTTCCTATGGATAAAGGATTGCAACCTATAGGGGTTTCCCTTTATATGCGTGATAGTACGGGGAGCACAAGTTTGTACTAGCGCTATCTAATGCCGAAGAAAATGATAGATGCTAAGTTTAAATACATCGAAACACATCTCTAGCCTAGACCTATAAATGTGACCGTTAAGTTTCAATGGTTCCTTATGTTAATGCAATAAATTTTAATGGTTTATGTTGAATTAGGTTTCAATTTCAATACCCTACCACTATCATTTGAAAAATCCTATATGCAACTGTATGAGAAAAGAAATCTTTCTTTGACGAAAGTTAACACTAATTGAGGGATAGAGAGCACACAATCAATGCAACAATAAAAGAATGAAATCCTTCACTAATACATGTCCTAAATGCACTTAATATTCCCTTAACAACAAAAGAAGTTTCATTCAATTTCCAATGCATATGATGATGCAATTCTAGCTTCCCAATGATGCTACTAATGTAATATTTTAACTTAAGTAAACTAGAATGATGTTCTTCTTTTCATAAAATGCAAAATGAATCTTTCACATAGAGCATTTTTCAATGAAAATTTCACAATTCCGAACAAACAAGCATCAACCAAATCCAAAGCATGATAAATGAAACTAAAAACAACTTCTTCCTTGAATAGAACAAACCAAACACACAAATGCTTCAACCGACAAACCAAGCAATGTAATTTATGCTCAGAATGAGAAAAGAGACACTCAAAATAAGAGAAAAAAATGAGACTCTTTAACTCAGTCAATTGAAAATGAAGTAATGAATATGCTGTGACTGAAATATGGATTAAATGAAGCAGCAAATCAGAAACTTGACATAATGAGAAAATAAACAAATGAATGGTAATTGACCTAGATGCCCTAGGATCATAGGAACCATCCAAAAACTCAAAAAATCAACCAATAAAACTTCAATCCAACCAATCAATCAAAAGCAGAAAATAAAGCATCCTAGTCACTTCTGGGTGGAAGAAGAGAGTCTAAGGGTCAAGACACACTAGCACTGGAATGGGAGAAAGTTTGATTTCTTCATAAGTCGGAGACTGGCATGACTGGCCAGACTACAACTAACATTGATCAGCACGACCAACACGACTAGCCAAACTACAACTAGCGCTGATAGGTCTAATCGGCATGACTGGCTCGACTACAACTAGTGTTGATCAAGGGATTCACAGGAAAAAAAAAAAACTTCACACAAGGCCAGGCTTAACACATCAGAGGGTGGGCTAGTGTCTGTATGCCATCAAACAAGCTAAGAGGTAGAAATGATGAGGTCAAGACACATTGGTTATGATTTAGGAGAAATCTTGATCTTCACCTACGGGAATCAGCACAAATATTTTAGAGCAACTCATGCTGATCGACGCGACTGTCAGAAAATTAAACGCGCTAACCAAGGATTTCAAGAAAAAAATAAAAAATTTCAAAGGCCAAAACCAAAACTGCCACTGTAAATTTCAGACTGAAAGCAGTAAACCAAGTAAAGCAAATAAAACCAAAGGGAAAAGGTGACACTACAAAAGTTCACACGAAACCATGAAATGAAAATCAATCAAACGAGAGGATTGGCTCCCCAGCAAAGTTGCCAATTTGTGGTGTAGGTAAATTCTCGATGCAAACAAAGACAATTCCTCTAGCCCGAGAGAGTGGGTCTAGCCACAAAAGAACAATCTATGGAAAACTTCCTTAAGTTAGAATCAAATAAGACGTTCTACCTCTTAGAATGTTATTACGCTTGATGATGATCCTACTTCCTTGCTCCAGCTACCTTTCGCTTCCTTCCTTTGAATACCTGAAATAAGAAAACAAACAACAACAAAAAATGTGATAGCATACAAATTGCATTCAGCCTACTTAAAAGGTCAAGGAATCTTAAAGCATCAAATGCGTGATAACACTTAATGTAGGAAATCAATCAGTAGTTGTATTCATATAAGTTCAGAAAGATATTACAACCAAAGCCTTGACGTTGTTGGTCTCCTCTGATGTATTTGGGTTCCCACACCTCCGCTAGCATCTCATGGATAAACCCAAGAATAGAAGTTTTAAGGCTTCTTCCCTTTGGTTCCAAACCAAACCAAACACACTATTCTCTCTCCACAAACATAAACTAGAAGGCTACAAGCTATGATATCTTGTTGGTTATTCAAGCTCCAAAAAGACTAAGACTTAAACTAGTTTAGCTTGTAAAAGGAGGATTTCTATAGCTTGGATGGAGAGGAGATGGTTCATCTTATCATGGGAGAGGCCTTATCTCTTGGGTTTGTTCCATCCTAATAGGGGAAAGGAGCCCAAACTAACTTCCTCGGCTCCATCCAGCCCAACACTTTACCAGATTTCTTTTACGAAGCTTCTAGACCTAGAAGCTTCGACTCCATTTTTTTTTTAAATCCAAAAGAGGATTAGTGAAGTTGAGAAAAGGCTTAGTTGCGTCGTACGACGCTATTCCTGGTTTTGATCTCTACAAATTGGTGCGAGGAGGGAACTTGTCATTAGCATTTGTCCTGTAAACTAGGGTAAAATGAAGATTTTTGGGAAATGAAGCAAAAGGGAATTGTTCTGCTCATGAAGAGGGACATAATGGGAGTTTCTTCATGATGGGAAAGCATATAGGGTTCATTGTAGAGGTCCTCCAAGATCGTGAAACGGGGAATACAGGGGCAGTGACAAAATGTTGTGTAACAAGGTGGAACATAACTTCGAGGTTGTTCACATTTTGGTGCATAGAGGTGGTGTTTTATGTTCATGAATCTGTTTGGTTAACCAAGTTGTTTCTACTCCTTTTGGGATATAAATCCTCACCTGTAATTCCATTTCTTTTGTCTTGGTTTTTTATAGGGCTAGGTTAGTAGTTTGTTTAGATTTTGCTAGACTAGAAGGTAACTCTACGAATTGAATTGGATTTCATTAAGGTAGAACATGAATATATACATGGAGAGGGAGACTATTGGGTTTCATCTCCCAATGTTTCTTTGTCTTCCAAATCCCTTTCATTTTTACTATTTACAATATTTACGTCAATTTACCTAGTCCCAAATATTAGATGCCAACATTCCCCCCCCCCCTTAATCTGAAGGGATGTTGGTGAGTTCAAGCATCATTCTAAATCTTTCAAACCTTTCCCTTCTAAGTGCTTTGGAAAAGATGTCTGCAATCTACTCATTTGTGGAACAATGTCGTAGGTGGATTGTTTTGGCCTTGACATGTTGTCGAATTAAATGGTATTTTGTATTGAAGTGATTTGTTTGATCATGGAACTTTGGGTTCTTGGACAACTTTATTATTGAAGTGTTATCAATCAAAAGAGGAGTTGAATGCACTTGTTTCTCCTGCAAATCTTCCAAAATTTTTCTGAGCCACATAATTTATTTTGTTGCTTCAGTTGCTGCCACATATTCTCCCTCATTTGTGGAATCTGCTGGAATTTATTGTTTGCGTGACCTCCAGGAGACAACTCATAATCCAAGACTCATAACATAACATGAAGTATACTCCCTAGGTTATTTATCCATAGAAGTTTGAATCAAAGTATCCAGTCAAGATGAATTCACCCACCTATGTATACTTGAGTCCAAAGTCTTGAGTTCCCTTCAAGTACTTTGGAACTCTTTTTGTAGCAGACCAATGACCCTCACAAGGATTTTGCATAAACTTGGAGAGGATACAAATAGAAAATGAAATGTCTTGTCTTTTGGTAGTTAGGTAGTTGAGACTTCCTATGAGTTTTCTATACTTCATTGCATCCTCAAATTCTTTTCCTTCAATGGATGTGAGATTTAAGTTCTATTCCATTGGAGTAGTTAAAGGATTTCACTCTGCCATGCCAAACCCATTCAACATATTTCCAATGTACTTCTTCTGAGAGAGGAATATAAACTTTGAATGTCGAGTTACTTCAATACCAAGATATTAGTGAACATAGCCCAAATCTTTCATTTCAAAACCTTTCCTTAGTTCTTTCTTTATGGATGCAATGTAGCTCTCATTGTTCCTTGCCATTAGAAGATCATATACATACACCAAAATATATACAATTGTTTTTCCAATTTTCATGACAAACAAAGTTGCATCATCAAGATCATAATGTTTTAAATTGAGTTTCAGAAGATTCTTAGTTAACTTCTCGTACCAATCTTGCACTACTTTCTTGAGTTCATACAACAATTTTACAAGCTTGCATACTTTGTGTTCCTGACCCTTCACAACAAATCCTTCTGGTTGGGACATAAAAAATTCTCTTTCAGATATCCATTCAAGAAAGTAGTTTTTACATCCATTTGATGGAATTTCCAACTGAAGGAAAATAGTGTCCAGATGGTAGCCTATTTTATTGTGGGGGGAAGTCTCTTCATAGTCGACCCCTTCCTTCTATGAAAAACTATTTTCCACAAGCCCGGATTTATGCTTGTCAAATGAGCCATTTTCTTTACACTTGTTCTTGAAGACCCACTTGTAGCTAATTGGTTTGGCTCCTAATGGAGGATCAACCAGCTTCTAGGCTCCATTCTTTATGAAGGCATCATATTCTTTTTGCGTCGCTTCTTTCCATTCATCATGAGAAGTGGCTTTCTTGAAGGACGTGTGTTCAAAATCTATAGACAAATTTAGTTCACAATCATAAGAAACATCCATATCAATAGGTGAATCAGAATCGTCTACATCACCTCCATTATGTCTGGTTGAGATTCTTGTTCCTGTCTTTCCAACCTCATCAAGACAACACTTCCAAGTGTCTTTGTCAGCCATTTTGGAGGACCTTACTGAGATAACCCAAGCTGCTCAGTTGACTAAGTTGGGGCTGAATCAATATTTTTATTCTCCCAATTCTTTTAATCACGTCACTCAAAGTGTCATATGAATCAATGGCTAGAGCTTCATGCAGGGGAGAGAGTGCTTCAGAAGAATATTCCACATATTGATCTAGTGTAGGAATCCCCCTTCTAGAGGTAGAATCTCATTATCAAATTCTTGAAAATATTTTGGATGTCTGAATCTATCCAAGCGATCAAGCTACAACTCAACAACATTGCTAGCCTTGGAAGATTCAAGAAAGATCACATCTCTAGATATTATAAACTTCTTATTGACTTCATCATAGAGATGGTATGCTTTGGAGGTATTTGATTACCCCAAGAAGATATACTTCTGACTCCTTGCACTGAGTCTGTTTCTTTGTTGCTTAAGTATCAAGGCATAATAGGTTCAACCAAAACCCTGAGACACCTCACTGAAGGAATGTGGCTATACCACATTTCATAAGGATTCTTGTTTTTTATAGCATTAGATGGACACCTATTCTTTATATACACAACACATAGAACTCCATCAGCCCAAAATATCAGTTTAACATTCTTGAAAAACATCATGGAACGTATAATATTTAAGATTTTCCTGTTCATTCTTTTAGCCACTTCGCTCTGTTGGGGATTATAAGGTATAGTTGTTTGATGTTTGATGCCATGGTGGAAAATATAGTTTTCAAATTCATTTGAGTTATGTTATTTTCCATTATTAGTGCGAATAGAGCCAATATGAGATTGTGCATCATTTTCAATCCATGCATGAAAGTTCTTGAATGTTTCAAAAGCCTCATATTTGTTTTCAATAAATATACCCAACACATTATGGTGTAGTCATCAATAAATGTCATCATATATTTATTACCTTTTGCAAAAGAAACAGGCATTGGGCCACGTAAATTTGAATGAATGAGTTCAAATTTTCTATGTGCTATGGATTGAGAATCATGAAAAGATTTTTTAGTGTGCTTTCCTAAGATACAAGCATTGCATTGCTTAAGCTTCCTAGGAATTGTAGGCAAACCAGTAACACCATTTTTCTTCAATAAACGAAGGTTGTCATAGTTCAAGTGTCCAAATCTAGCATGCTATAAAAGGCTTGATGGAAACGCACCTTCATCATAGTGAGAATTTTATGAGATGTTTTTTGCACATGCAAAGGTTCCTTACAACTTTAAAAGTATTTCTTCTTCTATCTCCGTCATGATAGGTGAGTGATGTAATACTTTTCTGACCTCAACCTTGCCATCAAATATATGAATGGAGTGTCCTTGTTGTCGAATGTGGACCAAAGACAACAAGTTTCTCCTCAACTCTGGGAGTTATAGAACATCATGTAGGTGAAAGTCTGGAAGACTAGGAAGTTTGAGCCTGATGGTGCCAAGCCCTAATGCCTTGAGTTTTGACTCGTTTGCAAAGTATATTACTCCATCAACATTGTCAATAAATTCTTCAAAGAAATATCTTCTGAAATTCATGTGGCAAGTTTCTCTTGAATCAAGCAACTAATTATCCTTCCATGAAGCAAGTGAAGCATTGAATAACTCTTCAGTTACTCCAATGTTGCAATGTGCAACAACATAATGAGTGGATTCAGGTGCTTTACCTTTCTCCTTGTCATTCTTTTTATCATTTCCTTCATTTCTTTCCTGCTTAATTATGTCCCAAGGTAGCTTACATGTATAAGCATCATGTCCATGTTTCTTGCATCGTATGTAATGAATATCAAACTTTTCTACTTGGAACTATTTTCCCCTCCTATCTCTAAAATTCCTCCTTCCTCTTCCACTTCAGCCACCTCTTCCTCTAGAAGAATCTTGTGCATGATTCTTATCCTTTTTTGCAAGGCATACAACTTATTCAGTAGACTGAGGAGTTATCTTCTTCCCAAAACCCTTCTCTCTCTCAGCAAACTTATTCTCAAGGGAGTCAAAGGTAATCTCCTTAAGGTTGTCGCTTGCTTGAAATGACTAAAGATAATGTGAATAGGTGGGATATAGTGCCTTGACATACGCTATGATAAGAATATTTATTTCAACACTAGTGGCTTTTATGTCATGCATAATGGATCTTACTTCTGATGCTAAGGAAAGAAGGTCATCATTTTTCAACTCAAGGTTGAACAACTTAATCATTGATTGAACAACTTCAATTCTAGAGTATGAGTCATACAATTCCTTCAACTTGTTTAAATATTCAAAGGCATTTGAAAATGGAAAAATATCGTGACTTATCTCTTCATTTACTGATGTTGCAATCAAGGCATAGGCCTTATTGTTCTTGTTTTCCAAATGGTAAGCTCCTTGTCTAAAGTGGGCTTTTCAGGTGCATTGTCTCCTACACCTTCATAAACTCCTTTCCACAACTCATTGAAATTGAGGGTGTGTTTTATCTTCCAGGACCACTGAGGATAGTTCTCCTTGCAAGTGAGAACTAGTCCCATAATAGATATGATTGAATGCATTCTTAAAAAAGGGCTATGTGCTTCAAAATAATGCAGCCTTATTTCTCCTTCTTGATTAGGTAAGAAATTTAATTAATATACAAAGATAAAATCTATATTTTATCCATATATAATATCACCAGTCCTATAATATTACCACTCACCATTCATAATATATGACATACCACGTTGTATTTTCAGCCTTTCACATGATATATGAAGAATTCATTCCCTCAACATTAAAAAAGAACCGCTCATCACACCATTTTTAATGCATAAATCTTATAATATGCTCATCACACCATGCACGATATAAGACTAACCATACAAAAATTTTGCACTACCTCTGTCATACAATATATATCAACTACTCTTAAAAATAGTAGAGTATCATGCAATATATATATTTCAACTCTCAATCAACATGTCTGCACATAGTATTCAAAATGATTTGACATACTATTCTATATTCAACGTTGTAGCACCATTCCATATTCAACACTGTAGGCACCATAAACATACCTCACAATCTTCAAAAAAAAATTAACGCACAGGTGGGTTCCACCTCTCAACACCACAACTTACACCATATCCATCATACCAAAGTATTTCAAGGCACCAATTCTCTAGAGCTCATGTTCGGATGACACCACCACTACTACAAGGTCTCGGCTTCCACTGATCCCAAAATGGATCCTGGATAAACCTCTAAGCCTAAAAAACTTCATATAAGAGGTAAAAGGTGCCAAATGGTAGAATTCCTTTGTAAATCAGAGGAAAATGAAAGTTGCAGGCTACTCTCAGAAATAGTCTCATTACATAGATCTCTTCATTCTGAATCCAATGCAAATTGAATGGGTGAAAATGGACTTTAGATGAAGAAGTTATCACAGGAAGAATTTTCCCTTTATCCTTTGAAAACGGGGCAAATTCCATTAAAAAATGGCCTAAAAGGCTATTTGAGGAAATCGCATTGCATAAGGCAAAGAGGAGGACTTAAGGTCGGGTAGAAGGCACCCTCGATCAGTGAACTCCGATGATCAGATCGACAAATTGGATTAGAGGCAAGCATATGCACCCATAAGGCAAAGGCCCCAGGCTGATGTGATAGTGCAACTGTGATCGCCGATATCGGAAGATCGCTATCAGCGATCCCAAAAGGGAAGGACCCTAGGCTGTGTGACTTGCGCCTATGATCAGGACTAGACCTGATGGGGTTTAAAAGCCTGATTTCATAAAATTTCAAATCCAGGAATTCAAATTTTCCTTTGTATTTCCTGTTTAATGGATTTTTGGCCATTTGCCATGCCACCTAAGCGATTGGGATATGTGATGGAAGGCGGACCTGATGGGGATTTTAGGGGTGATTCCATGGACTTTCACATCCAGATTTCATGCCTAGTAGTGTTTTCCTGTGTATTTTCATTTCATGCCCGAAACACAGTATTTCATGGATTTTCACTTGAAAGGAGGCTGCCAGTTCATTTTCCATGGGAAAAAAACCATCATTCCCTCTGCCACACTGTAGGTAGGTGTATCTTCAATAGGGATGTGTTTTGAAGGGCGAAGGGGCAGAGCCAAGAAGAGGAATGATTCCTCATGATCATGGTTGACAGAGGAACAATTGAGGAAGCTGAAAAGCCAGAAATGCCTTAAAGAAAGCCTGAGAGTTGAATCACAAAATGGGTTGGCAGTTGTTGAAGGTTGTTGTTGGGAGTTGTTGCTGAAAGCAAAGCCAAAGCAAGAAGCTAAGGCGTAAGAGAGCAGCGCAAAAAAAAGCAACAGCCAAACAAGCAGCGTAGAAAGTAAAAGCTGAAGTGCACACAGCCAAGGGAGTAACTTGGAGTTCGAGCGAAAAGGCTACACGGTTGTAAACAACCAGAGGACAGAAAGAAGCCAACACTGAAGAGTTAAGAGCCAGAGCTAGAGTCAAAGCCGAGAGCCAGAGTTAGAGCCAGAGCCAGAGCCAAGAGCTAGAGCCAGAAAGCCAAGAGCTTCAGAGCCAGGGATGAGATGGTGTCTGAACCCACTGTTTTTGTGTAAAACAATAGGAGTTAAGCCAAGAGCTTGTAAAAAAGACTTAGACCATAATCCCAGAGAGCCTAGTTGAGTTGACTAGAGCTCACGAAGACGTAGCCCAAGAGTTTTGGGTGAACTCCAAATTAATATTACTGTTATGTGTGTGCTTTACTTGTTGCATTATTTACTATTCTTTGTATTTAAAATATTAGCATAAGCAACAGTAATTACAACACTTAATAGTCAAAAATAAACACAAGCATACACCTATAATTTCAAACATTTCTTAATTTTGCATTGGTTAATCAATAAGACTTGGGAATATTCAAGCTTTGGAAGTGGGAGAGGTTCTTATAAGTTAGACAAGAAGCCTAAGAGCCCCATTTTTAGATCAGGTGGTATCAAAGCTTAAGTTTGGTTAACCCCACCTTCAAATAAAGTTACATCATAATGCTTGATTGATAGAGAAAAGATTGCTTGTCTAAAGGGTGTTTCTATAGCAAGAGACTGATTGTATGCTTGTTACGTAGACTAACTACTTTTTTAGTTTGCAGAGGTGAAGGGAAGGCTACTGATACCTCATTCCAGGAAGGACAAATAGGAAGAAGGGCTGAAGGCATTATTCTATCCCAAAGGACCTCAAGGCAATCCAAAGCACAAGAGGTTTGTTGCAAGAGATTGCTTAAATAAGCTTTTATTTATGTTGTTGAAGTTTTTTTGTTCATTGGCATAATGACAACTTCTACAAGTGGGTCCTCAATTTCTGCTCCCTTCACAAAATTCTTTGATGAGGACATGAAGCAAGAATTGTCCACCATGATGGATATGGTGAGAAAAATGTATGAGGATGGAAGGAAGAGAAGCATGCTTAGAAAGCAGCTGAATTCCAGGAAGGAAGAGAAGCAGATGATTTCTAACAAATTGCAGGAAATGGAGAGGCAACTTCATATTGCACATATGAACCTGAAAGGGATGCATGAGTTGGAAACACAATTATTTGTTGCCCAAGAAGCCTTAGTCAAGTATCAACTTGAAGAAGAGGTAAAGCATTCTAGTTTGTCTTCAAATTCTTCTGAGAATGCTTGTATTGTTTCTTTTGAAAAACATACTCGAGGCATAGGTTCCAAGCTAATTTCCAAGATGGGTTATTAAGGAAAGGGCTTGGGAAAGCATGCATAAGGTATTTTTGAACCAATAATGGTTGAGGAAAGGCCTAAGTATTTGGGTCTTCACTATGGACAATCTTATGGAGAAAGTTCCAAGGCTGCCATGAAGGCCATTGACACAGCTCCAAGAAGGGGTTGCATTACAGAGTGTGAATATTATATTTAGGAAGAATTCAATAGCTTGAAACATCATTTGTAGGATGCAGGTATTTAGAAGCACACATTTGAACCAGAGAGTTGGTGAGACTCCAACAACCTTGAAGAGATTGATGGTGTTCCAAATGGATCTACTTCTTCACTAAATTCACCTCCTCATGAAGGAAATAAAGGTGAAAGAGGCAGGTATAAATCTAGTTCTAAACATATTCCTTTTGATTTTGTAAAGCATGATAAATTTCCACATAAGTATGAGGAAAGAGTTGCATGTTCCTTTTGTGGTTTGGATAACCATAATGTTTCTAGATGTTGGAAGAGAATGGCCACATACATGAAAATTTTGAAGGAAAAGAAGTAAGAAGCCAAAGGTCCATTGGACAAGGAAAATCATGCTATCAAGAGGATGCACATGCAATGCACTTACTACCATAAGCAATGACATCTTGCTGAAAAATGATGGACACTGAATCCAGGAATGCTTCCACAAAAGTTGAAGAAAGTGGAAAGAGAAGATGGGAAAAATTAAGTGAAGATTCCATGAATGATGTGTTTCAAAATGATTCACATGATGATACTGATGTGCAGACTAAGGTAGTACCTTTGAAAGGGATTGGTAAGGAATGGTTAGATTTGTTATCGGATTGAGATTGCATGTCTATTGATGCATCTACATTGTATTTCATTTCATCTTTGAAAGTACAGTGTGCTTAAGTGAAAGTTGAAGGATGAAATGCATGCATGAGCATGAGATGCGTGAACATAAGGATGTTGATGATTTCCTTGTTTTTGAACATGTATGTGTAATTAACTTGCAGGGTTGATTGCTTTGACATGCACGTGATGCCATGTTGACTTGGGAGAAGTTAACTTGGTCTCGAAATGGAGAAAATAATGAAGTATTTCATCTTTTGAAAAAGAATCCAAATGGTCTTTTTCTACATGCTTGACTTGAAGGGTCATTTGTTTCAAAGGCATGTTTTGTGGTCTTGTATCTAGTCCATAATTTGTATGCAGATGTAAGACATGGAGGTGTTCACAAGATGTGAAAAATTGTTTCTTTTGTTGGAGTAGGAGTTTAGGCCATCCAATTGTTGTTGTCTATATTTCTATTGTTGTTAACAGTTGTTGTTGGCAACTTGTCAAACAGGTACAAACGAAAGTTTTTATGGGGCAGATGTACTTCACATTTTTTTGAGACACTGTTATTTGGGAATAGTGTCCACTCAGATGCTACTATTCCCACTAAGATGGGTGGCTATCTTAGAAACAAACAATCAAAGTTTACTATTGCTTCCTTTTATGAAAATAGACAAGAGGAGAACCAAGAGGGCCAACCTGAGTCTTGCGTTTGATTTCCTCTCCTTCTTGATAGAGTTTCACCACTTCTTCTTTGTCTGCCCAGCTTCAAAAGGACCTGTGGAATCACAACAATATACTACTATGCAAGAAACAAGGATCTAAATTCATAAATAATGCAGGATCAGATGTGCATTAACCATATACATGCATATATAAACAAGTACACAAGAATATGGAAGGAAACAAGAATAGCTTATTCAGATGAAAAGTAGCAAGAAGATTACAACCATGTGCTCTGACCCAGCATCATCCTCTAGCTAAGAAGCCCTTCTTCACCTCAAGCAACGCTAGATCA
>APFE031598850.1:0-16162 GCA_000404065.3 Pinus taeda
AGAGTTAAACGAGTGACCATCATCACATTTCTAAACCACATAGATTTTCTCCAATGCGCAAAATTTAAGAGTCATTTTATCACTATCCTGATTGATGTAATTTTTCTTTGTCATGGAGTTAACAAAAGTGATCATAAATAAGAGAATCCACAATTTCTCTCAGAATTTTCATTTAAATTGTATACTTATCTTGTAATTTTAATGGTTTCTTTGTGCAGTCTTGTCCAAATGTTCCAGTGTTGTCCAAATGTTCCGGTTTCAACATTCAACAAAAATATTTTAAATTTTCATGTTACGACCATCTTCGTTTAATAATCCCAGACTCAGTACCTGCGACAATGGAACCATGATGTCGTAAGCCTAGCCTTCATGCAGCCATAAAGGACTACATCTTTAGTCCTGAATTCAGTACCTACGACAACAGAACCACGATGTTGTAAGCCTAACCTTCATGCAGCGAGAACAGACTACATCTTTGGAATAGTAGCAAGAACACACATGAGAATACACATAATGGAATAGAATTTGGGAAGGAATTCCAACTGGATTTATATTACAATTTATGCATATTTATAGATGGATGATATGGTTGGAGTAGTTGTGCCTACTCTCAACCAACCCTTTTTTTTAACTTTACATAGTTATTGTGTTACTCACATTTACTTAGTACATTATGTATGGTGACAAGCATAGGTCTAAGAGACCCCTCAAACAAGGGGTAAAGGGAATAATACCTTTCTAGGTTGTCCTATAATCCCACAAAGCCTTTGGAAGCCTTTCCAACCAATCCTTTTTAATGTATTTGGATTGTCTTGGTCATGATTGCCTCCAAATTCTTGTTAGTCAATTATCCTAACCATTAGCCTATGGATGATAAGGAGTGGACCTCCAATTCTTTATTTTGTACTTTTTCACTATATCTTCTACAAGTTTAGAGGTAAAATGTGCTCCTTGGTTAGTGATAGTTTCTCTGAGGACTCCAAACCTTACAAGAATGTCTTCAAAAATAAAATTGACTACTTCTTGTTTTGTACCTCTTGCTAGTGCTTTTTCTTTTTCCCACTTAGTTACAGTCAATGCACACTAGAATAACCTTTTTCCTTTTCATGTAGGGTTGATAGGACCTATGAAATATAGAACATATGTTTCAAAAAGGCTCAATGAGGACTTGTGGTTGCAAGGGAATTTCATCAGAGGCTACCAATCATCCCATCCATTGATAAATAGCACAACTTTTGACATATTTCTTTGTGTCCTTAAAACATGATGGCTAGTAAAATCCATGATGAAGTATCTTGTGGGTGGTTCTATTATATGCAAAATTCCTACCATAAGTTTCATCATAACAAGCTTTAATAATTTCTAAAATTTCATCTTCTTTTACACATCTTCTAATTAAAAATTCAAGTCATGTGTACAAAATATCCCCTTTAATCCATGAATGTCTAACAGTTTGTTTGATTATATCTTTTCTTTTGATGTGAAGTGTAGTGGTAATTTTTTTGAAGATAAATAAATTTATATGTCAGCAAACCGTGGAATTTCAATTGATATAGCAAACAAATGTTCATCTGGAAAAGTATCAGAGACTAGAACAATTGAAACAAGATTATTAATGAATTAAAAAGACTCTTTTATTTAAATGTTCCATGAATTGATGATAATAACCTACATATTGTAGGAAACGTTTAACATCTCATTGATTTGATGGTATTGGAAATCTAATGATGACTTCAAATTTAATTGGATCTACTTTTATCCCTACAAAAGATACTTGATGTCCTCATACAATCCCTTCCATTAGCAACATATATCATTTCTCATTTCTAACAACTAAGTTTATATGCATCTTATCATAACATTTTATAATTTAATCCAAGCTTTATCAAAAGAATTTCCATATACTAAAAATTCATCCATGTATACTTCTACACATTCATGTATCAGATGAATAAAGATAGCTAAGAATTCTCTTTTAAATGTAGTTGGTGCATTGTGTTATCTCAAAATCTGACCCTAGAAGGCTGTAGACCAGGAAGACCTCAAGTAACTATTTCAACCCTACTTTAGGCTGAGGCTTAGCCTCCCTAACCAGAGAGGGCTCTCTCAAAGGATTAATGTTTTTGATTATGATTAAGATGGCTAACTCTTGTGAAACGAATGTAAAAATATGAGTGGTGGGAAACACAATTAGAAACTATCCATTGGTCTTATGGAGTCCAACATCCATTTTTTAAGTATAACAATGGTATCAACCTTACATAGAAGTCAGGGCATTCAGGATTCAACACATTTAGAACATACCAAAAACATATAGGACCACACAGTCTATGAATGTATACAGGAAATTAGAGCACCATGAGTGAGTTCTAAGTGATTACACATTCATACCACTGCAAATATTGGGAAAAGAAAAATACAACACATTCTAAACATCGAATCCCTCCTGAGTCCTGAGAAGCAAAGCCAATCTTGTATTACTAAAACAGAGTCTTTACATAAAGCCAAATATCGGAGCTTTTTTCAATAAATTTCCAACCCCTAGTACCTTGCTCTCTCTCTTATATATAGAATTCTTGAGATTCCTCCTCCAGCATGAGGGGAACTCGAATTCTGCTTGCTATGATGACACCTATTAACCTTTAAAACTAACTAATAAATACAATTGGTTGCTAACTAGCGGTTTAAGAGACCTAAGACAATTAGGATTCTATCTCTACACATGCTGAACATAGCATTTATTACAATCAAGATTCATTCTCTGACAAGTGGTTTCCTTCAGCTTTAGCCTTGATGGATGTTTAAAGCTCTTTGTTGGCCCTTACTATCTTATCTCTTCACTGCTACTGAGAAGTAGGAAACTGCCCCTATTCTTATGCTTTTGGTTTCCTCAAAGACATTCAGAACCAATTAACCATGTTGATCTTCTTTAGTTACCCAACAATCCATTTGAGTGCCACATTCTTCATGTTCTGTAAGCCTTTCCCATATACATGTGTGATGACAAAAACTTTCCAAAACTAATTGAAAAGTCATTTACAATACTAGCGGTGATAATTTGTATAACAAAAAGTTTAAAGTTCTTATAACTTCCTCTCGCTTGTTTTGCTCTGGCTGATTGCTTGCACATTGTAAATGATCTTTTTCTGAGACTTCCTTTCAAAAATTTTCCCTTGGTCCCTCAAAATTGGTCAACTGAGTTTTAATTAGGAAGCTACAGTAGTTTCGTAGCGCGCTACGAAACTGCTGTGCATTATGCATCACCTACAGTAGTTTCATAGCGTGCTACGAAACTGCTGTGTAATCACAAAACACAGTTTTAATACCAAACTCTGACTGTCTTGAGCTTTCTTTTCTTGAATTGTCTTTTTCATCTGCCCTGAAATTACTAGTTGCATATGGATAGTCCACCATAGCAAGGTTACTGTATGATGAGCTTAAGCAGTCTTGTACTTCCTTTGTGCTTTTGAGATCCCTGCACATGCGAAACTTCTTGCTAAGATTTTGTAACCCTTCATCTTTTTCACCATATGTCTCCAATGCTTTCCATGATTGCTGTATCACCTTCAAACAGTTCTCACTTTCCCATTTGAAATCATTGAAACGAGATTGTAGAATATATCAAATGATACAATGTCTTCAAACTGCAATATTGGCGCAGATGAAGCTAGGGCACCTATTGCAATATGTGGATATTTCAACCGCATCCAAGCAGCTAACATTCCACCATAAGAACCACCAAAAAAGAAAACTGGACAAGCCTCGACAGATAGGTTCTTCAGTTGTGAGATAAGATAGTGAATCTCCATCCTTGTAGGCCACACTCTGATTGTCATAGGGCATAGACTCTCCATAGTAGTGGTGTTCTGGAAAGACGAGCACAGCTCTGAACTGAGGTGCTATGTCCCACATAAATCCAGTGTTCACAGCAAACCAGTCAATGTATCCCTCATTCCCTCAATAAAGAAAGATAGGCCCCATACCCTTGAGTAATCTACCTGCTTTCATGGTTTCCTCGTAGTATGGTAATTCTATCCCTGTAGCGCACTTTCAAAGCAACCAACAATGACACGGTCTCAACAGAGTAGTATCCACGATCAGCATAGTCACCCATGAAGGGATAGTTGGTATCAAGAGCCTTGCCACCGATGCGAAAGAGCTCTATCAGATCATGGAACCAATGTAGCATCAGCTGCCTTCCGAACAGCTTTGCAAGCTTGTACGCCTCCAGTCCGTGCAAGATCACGCAATGAGGTCTCAAGTTTTTCACTGACAGTTAAGCATACATGACATTTTGAAGGCGCTGAATGGTGTCTTGGACCTTGTCTCGCATGCCAAGACAATGAACTCATCATCCTCACAAAGCTCCACAACATTTATATCTGGATTTGCAGTTACAATCCATTTTTCAGCAGGGAGAAATTTGTTTTGTTTGAATTCCATATCTCCAATAGCCCTCGCCAAATTTAGGCTTCCATTGATACGTCTAGCATGAATGAATCCTCCAGCTCGAAGAATTCGATCCCTTTCGATCTCAAGCTCTGGCTTGTGATCTCGTGACAAGTTGTATGCCTGACCCTTTCTTGAGAGGACACAACGGGAATCACCAGCATTTGCCACAATAAGTTGATTATTTTGAAAAAGTACAACACATGCTGTGCTTCCAGAAGTTGGCCGAGAAAAATCAGCATGTGGTCCTTGTTCAAATGCCTAGTCATCTTCTTGATCTTTATCTTTGTTCTCTATGTTTCTTGGAGAAGAAGACCAAATAAATCCCTCTAATAAGCTAGTGAATTTGTTGAACTTATCCCCAAGTATAGCTAATTTCCTCTAGCCCCTTTGCCCATGCATCATCTCATCCATCCTGTAAAATGCTCTTCGAAGATTTCCACATAAATCACCATTTGTGTAGGCCTCACTCTTCAACACTTGTGAATGAAAATATTTTAGAACCGCCTTCTGATAGATAGTTCCATCAAGTTCCTTTTTCTTAGTGACTTTCAAATTCAGGATACCTGATAAGATGTTTCTGAGATTTGGCACTTGTTTAAGTAAAGGTAGCGTAAATAATTGCTCACGTGGCCCACTTTGAGTTACGTCATTCAGGAGCAAATGAGCCAGTGAGTTGAAGAAGCTATATCCACCTTCTCAGTCTAACACAAAATCAATAAGCATCCCAACCTGTGTGACCAACGAAAAATAACAGAAGAAGAAACAAAGCTTTACTATTGGTACCTTTTGCCAAAATGGCAAAAATTTGCATTCCCATACCAAGCACTCTTGAGAATATGTGTATGCAGAATGGAACAAGATACATGATACTCATGAAAATGCACTGGATATGAGACCAATGTAGACTAAAACAGAGAATTGACCCCTTTTGACTTACTAACAAGACTCTTATTCAAACTGTTTAGACTCTAAAACCAGATGAAAAGACTGGACCCAAAACTGACACCAACCCTTTGACAAATTTAAAAAATTGATGTTCAGAATTTAAAATATTTTTTCTTGAGTGATAACACATTGCATAAACCAAAGGGTAAGACCTTATCAGCATATGTCTGCTAGGGACATGTGAAATTTGTTTTATCATTAATTTCTAGAGCTATCTTGATTTGATTGTAGCCACTAAATCCATCTAGGAAGGAGAAATAATTTTTCCCAACTAATGTATCTAGGAATTGATCAATAAATGGTAGGGGGAATGATCTTTTAAGGTTGATTTGTTTAATTCTCTATAGTCTACACATATTTGTCATTTTAAATATTTCTTAGGAACCACAATTAAAGGAGAGACCCATAGAGTATCAAATATGGGATAAATAAAATCTACTTTTAGTAACTTTTGAAGTTATTATGTCACTATCGCCTTTAGCATTGAATTCATTATCGTTGTGGTTATCTTATAGAACTAGTGTTTTCTTCTATGTAGATATGATGTATGCATGTATATGGGTGGATACCTTGCATATCTGTATAGTCCTAGGCGACTTTTAGAATATTTTTTTCATAATTGATTTAATCTAACCTCTTGAGATGCTTCTAAATTAGCATTGATATTCAAATACTTCCCATGACCAATTTCAATAATCTTACTATGAAAAATTGTTATTTAATTCACAAGAAAAGTGGTTTGAAATAACATTTGCAAGGAATTATTGTACAATTTTCCTAAAAGCTTTGTTCTAAAATATTATTTGTGGAAATGTATTGAGTTTTTTCTAATTACCTTGCAATATCTCTATTGGATATGAATTTATTAACTAAATTCTTATCTATTTTTTCTTGAAGATTGATAGCTTGAGAAATATATAAAAGCAGGTTGAATTACTTCCTCCTTTGAGTTTGTTTCTTTAAGCCAATACATTTGTTTTAATTCACTTAAGGAATTAGCAGGAGGATGAAGTGTGACTTGTTTGCTTTCATTACCTCATGAAATTATTATATTCCTAATCTACAACTGATATATGTATCTACTATAGCTAGCCATGGTCTTCCATGAATTAGGGGATGTTCACCTAGAATAGATTTAGGTTGAATAATTAATAAGCCTAATGAATATTTCCATGAATATAAGAAGACCACAATAGTAAAATGGGGTGAAAATCTGATGTATATTCATAAACTATTCAACTCATTGTTGTCAACTATCCGACACGTTGGAGTCATAATTTTCATCGGTGGGATTATGTCGAATCATCGACCCCTTACTAAGCATCAAATATTTGACAGGATTAAAGTCGAATATCTGACACCTAAGATGGCGAAAAATTCCTTTAATCATCCAACGCTTTGCAGTAGGTTTTGCAATGCCAATAGGTGTCAAATATGTGACCAGATAAATGTCTAATATCCGCCATGCTATATGCCAAAAAGGTGTTTCAACATATGATGCTTTAACATCATATATTCAATGCCACATTAGTCGATTCTAATGGGATCTGGCGACATGTTCTGTCAGTATGGATTCAGACATACGATTAAGCATCAGATAAGTGACTTTATAACAAGTTTGTATGATAGGAATGTTATGGCACTATCATTTTGTTCTATAACATATTCAGATATTTGATTGTGTGTTTCATTAGCATGGAGTTGAATATTTGACAATTTTGACTTAACATCGAATATCTGACGGGTACTTGAGCATTAAAAATAGATATACTTTGATCTGGGGCATTCTAAGACACATGAAATAAATTGTGCATAATTCACCTAGTGACTCCAATCAAGCTTCAATTCAAATTCAAAGAGTCCGCTAGAGGATGAGCCTTATTGACAGAGACATCAAAGAACACTATGGGAAAACCAAGTATCAAAGCTCGAATTTTCTCTAAGATGTAATATTATTTTGTGTCAATTAATTCTTGTCCTTTTTGGAATATATCAAAAGAATATTCCATTACTTTCTCCATTTAAATAATGACCATAGATTTGAACTTGTATATCCTTCTTTAAAAACTATATATATACCTTCTTCTGCATTACTAATCTTGAACAAGATCTTTCATCTGATCCATATGATGTCCATGACCAATCTTGTGAGCCTCATATGGTCAAGGTTGATATTACACTTCATGTACATAATATTGTTTCCTCAAAGACTCAAGAGAGAGATATACCCTTAATATTGCCAAATACCTTCCATTATTTACCTCCAAAGAATTATAAATACTTCCCAAGTTTGATGGGAAACTTGATAACCTTATAGTTGAAAAACACATCCAAGCCTTTGAGCATTTCATAGACCTTTCTGAAGTTGAGCATGATGATGTTTACATGAGAGATTTTTCTTAGTCATTGCAAGGGGATGCTAAGGAGTGGTTTAGGCATTTAGAGCCTGAATAAGTCGGTTCATGGGAGGAACTAAGTGATCTCTTTCTAAAATTTTGGGGTGAGAGGAAATCTAGCGATTAACATCTTTCATAATTTCATGTCATAAATAAACAAAGGGATGAAATTGTCTCAAAGTTCAATAGGAAAATTTTCAATTTTTATCACAAGATGCCTAAAGACATTCAACCTTCTCAAGTTTCTGCCATTTTTTGTTATGAAAATCCCTTTCATCCAAATATGGCTTTCCTTCTTGTGGAGAGGAGGCCTATGACCTTTTAGCAAAAGTTGATTGATGCTAAAGAAGTAGATGGAAATATTCAAGCATCTGGAAAGCTCTCATATCAGTTTTTGGTTCAAGATTTAGGTGCAGATGAATAAGAGAATGAGCGTGTTCAAGAGAGACTTAGTCTGAATCCAGATCCATTTCATTATGAGTAGAGGAATGATAATACCATGAATTTTATTTAAAATATCAATGATAATATTTTTACAAAGAGAAATAAATAGTTTGTTGAAGAGAAATCTTCTATCTCAAATTTCATTGTTGCTGATATTCAAGAGGTTTTTGATTTACCTATATATGATGAATATAATGATGTTGATTTCTAAGAAAAATTACCATTTTTTCCCCATCAAAAAGTGTTTAGTTTGAACAACCTATTGAAATTGCTCAACCCAAATATCACATTTACAACATAAAACATAAGGAAAGTAATAAGTTAACTAAGCATGTTGTTTTATTGTAGAAAATTCATGAATATTTTCATCCTTTTTATTACAGCCAACAATTGGAATTTCCTGAAAGCAAGAGAGCAATTGGGGGGCTCATACAAAGTCATATCATTTTTCATTATTTTGAGGAACCTTTTACAGTCTTTTTGGAGTCAGTAAGAAGGCGCAAGTTTTCATATTTTGTCAATAATCAATTGTTTTCAAGTTTTTAAATGAGTTGCTATTAAGCAAGGTTTTATTTTTTCCCATGAACAAGGGCATGCAAGAAGTTCAACTAGTGAAAAAGATGCTTTCATGGTTGCACTAGGTTTTTGACTTCACTTGATTGAACGACTCGTGGCTTAATTAAGTAGGTAGGACTTTTTATGTATAAGCTCAAAGTTCTAAGTATCATCTTTAGCATGTGTGATTTTAGATTATAGTATTAGTTGTTTTCAGCTTCAGATTTTAGTTTGCAGTAGTGTATAGTTTCATTTTTCAGATTGGGATGGTTTCAGTTTGAGGATTGGAATAGGTTGCAGGTTTTGTCGTTGGGAATATACCAATGGATAGGAACTTGGTCTATGTGTTCTTTGTTGCCTCACTGGGAGGAAAACATCCATGATTGGAGCTAGATGTTATCACATGAAATATTTCTTTAAAATCAATTCTTGTAAGTTGACATTTTAGTCTGGTGTCCTAAACATTATCGATTTTCCAATCTTAAATAAGTGTCATCACTTAATTTTACAATGCTCATTATAACGATATAAGTAAAAGGTGCTGCCAAATTAAAGGGAAGTGTATAGTGACCGGTATAAACAAAGGTGTTTCCAATTCAACATATAGTGATTAACGCATACCATCTCAAAAAGGGGAGAGTGCCAATACAAGGTGCCATGGAGGACGTTGAATATAGAATGTAGAACACTTGATGTTGTACTAAAAAGGAAACTTTCCTTATGTCAAGAAAAATAATAGAAGTCTCTACATGAAATGCTACAAGAATTTTCAATGATAATTGTATTTAGGGTCTTTGATGGCTCCTGGTTAAAATTTGTTATCATTTTAGAATTCCACAGTTGGAGAACAGGCGTACCAAACATTATCAAATGTCAACAAGTAATCATGAATGCCTAAAGACACCAAATTCAATGCCAAAAGGAAAGAGTCAAGATCGTTAGCTAGAATTAGATCGACATCCATAAAAAATTACGGATTTTGAAGAGAAAGAAGTTTAATTTTCATTTCAAATTTTGTATGGGAAAATTTAACATTCCATATGTTCAATTCTTAGTGATTACAGAAACTTTTTTGGTTCTTGACAAGTTTTTAATCATGGTTTTCATATAAATTATTAGGTTTTGATCATCACGTTTTGGAATCCATTGTCATGAACTAATAGAGGTCAAATGTCCAACACAAGCACATATATGCCAAGCTTCCACGCTACAAATTTTAAATGTTAACAAAAATGTGTCAATCACCTAGTCATTGAGTGTTGAGTGTTGGAGTTGAACATTTATGTGTAGTACCAAGTCACGAGATCAAGGTTAATAGGGGCACCAAGGAGAGAGTTTACCCCATGCCAAATGTTTCTAATTTTTTAAGTCACCTACCAATTGTCAATAGATGTGAATGGAGATTGTCCAAATATTAACAGATTAGCACCAAATAAGCATTAGGTATTAAAGCAAGATGTGTGCCCAAGATTTTCTTCTTGCAAGAGTTAAGTGCTTGAGGTCAAATGATAAGTGCACTAAGGAACATTAAAATTCCAATGCTTTGTGATATTCTCGATGTAGACAGTCCCAGAGCTAAGCTCAAAGAGGCCATGGGAGACAAGCACAAAGCATCCACAATGAGCACCCAGATTGCTCATTGGAGGAAAATGGAAAAGTATCTACAAACAGAGGAATATGATCTGAAAATATTGCAACAATTATAGCTTGTTTAAACCTAGCAGAATAGATGAAGTGAGTATTTCTACGAGGTAAAATCAACAAGTGACATAAAAAAATTTTAATACAGAATATCAAATAACAATATATCCCATATTTGGTGACGAGGTATTTGGAAGCTACAACGTTCGGGGGATTAGTTGAGCATATCCAAGTAGAAGTTTAGCAGTCAAATGGTCTATTAAAATATTTGAGCATCAACAAGATGGGAATTATCAGTGATTAGGTGGCAATCCAAAGAGTTTATCGAAGAGGCAGAAGAGTAAAGAAATACCAAATTTTTTTCAATGGTTCCAAATTTCTTGTGGTTGAAATATAGAGACCTAAATACGTAATTTCCAAGGATAGAAGCAACCTTTCACTCCAACAAATTGTGACACTTTGAAAAGGATCAAATCCACATCATTTTGGAAGAGTTATAGAGCTCTTTATAAATTCATTTTGTGGTAATTGAGAAGTCCTAGTTTAAGGGCCATTCCAGAAGTTCATTTAGAAAGCAATCAAGAATCATTTTAAAATGATTGTTCCAAGGAATGAAACTAGCCTTAATTTCCTGGGATCTTAGGTGAAAAAGGACAATAGCAATCAAAACATATGTTAGTCACCTTGTGGAGAGTATCTTGAAGGTTATACTCATATCGACAGAGGAAGTATCTACACTTTGGATTGTAAATAAGACCTATAGTAGCACCTATAGGATAATCTGAGTTAGTAAAAGAGTAGAAAACAGTCTCTTGAAATAGTAATCTTTCATGGAATTCAAAAGATCATTGGAAGTCAAATTTTGGCTTTAGCATAAAAAAAAAGATCGTGGCAATTATGCAAGTGCAAATACCTTGGACAATGAAATCAAGGAGAGGGCTTTGTAGCAACCTCAAGTGATCATGGTCAAATAAGGTATGTGCATTTATTTTATGCATATCTAGATGAAAATTTTGTTTTTAAGAGGGATTTCTTGGCATTCAAAAGATCATTGGAAGTTAAATTTTGGCATTGGCATCAACAAAAAGATCGTGGCAGCTATGGAAGTGGAAATACCTTGGACAATGAAATCAAGGAGAGGGCTTTGTAGCAGCCTCAAGTGATCATGGTTGACTAAGGTATGTGCATTTATTTTATGCATAGCTGGATGAAAAGTTTTCTTTTAAGAGGGCTTTCCTGGCATTCAAAAGATCATTGGAAGTCAAATTTTGGCTTTGGCATCAACAAAAAGATCATGGCAGCTATGGAAGTGGAAATACCTTGGACAATGGAATCAAGGAGAGGGCTTTGCAACAACCTCAAGTGATCATGATCGACTAAGGTATGTGCATTTATTTTATGCATAGTTGGATGAAAATTTTGATTTTACATATCTTAGGGTTTTCTATGATCACAAGGTTTGTAGACCTCATCTTTCGAATGTAGATATTATAAACCCTAGATGTTGCTTGTTAGGAAAACCTTTATCAAGAAAGAAACCCTAACCTTAATCTGGTTAAACCCTAGATTTTGGTTTCTAGGGTTTGTAGGTAGACTAGGGTGTATGGAAAACCCTAGTGAGAGTGGAATTGGATGGAAATTTGTGTTCAAACCCTAGGGATTATGTTTCAATGGAAAATATCAAGGAACTTAGGGTTTGGATCTGAAAACCCTAGGAATTCTCCCTCTAAGATACCATGGTATCCCTAGATTGTTAAAATTATAATAATGCTCTTGTACTTGTATATTTTCCTTGCTGGTAATTTTTGGTGAATATCGCAGAAGGAAGAAAATCCATTGTTTTGATGACCATGACGGAAGGAGGGAACTATAAATACCCTGAGAGAATTTTTATATCAAATTTCATTGAAGGAAAAATGGCATCTTAGTAATCAAGTTGGATCCTTGGGCACTTTTAGGCATAAAGGTAGACTCATATGAAGATGGACCATGAGGATGTTGATGTTTTGAAAAGTTTGTCATGGTGATTTAAGTTTGATGATGATATCTATTCTTGGTTATTTGGTAAAGGTAGACTCATATGAAGATGGACCATAAGGATGTTGATGTTTTGAAAAGGTTTTCATGGTGATTTATGTTTGATATTGATATCTTTTATTCATTAACATGTTGTTATCCTACCTAGAAAGATGTTGCAGGGGTAGATGATGATAACTTAGACAAGTTCAATTGTGTGGATACTAAGGGAAATCTCAATATCTAGTACCTGGCATCCCTGGAGATCAAGATGTGCTCATATTGGGATTGGAAGGTAGCAATGTGACAAGATAACCTAAAGGTCTAGAAAGAAGATCGCTTTCATAAGGAAGCTATGGTTAGCTTGAAGTTTGGGAAGGTTCGATAGAATTATAAAGGAAGTCAAGAATCACCTCTATATTTGAGGGGGAGTAGATTCTCCTTGAATAGGAGTAAGGATTTATTCTTAAGTTAAAAATGATAATAGGGATATCCTCTCTAGTTGAGATGGAGTGATGTTGGACATCATATGTGCATTCTCTGCTTCATACGTCAAGAAATTAACCAAGAATAATAATTGTAAGTCTAAGTGAAGGCCTTGGAGAGAGAATGGTAGAGGATTGGGTAAGAATCTATTGTTTCCTTGAGCATAGAACATCCAAGAAAGTAAAGGGACCAACGCTTTTCTGTAGGTTTTAACCCCGTACAGAAATTACCTGCATACGAATTCTAAATCACAGGAAAAATAAAAATGCGAGAGCATAACACATAAAACACATATACATAGAGATTTCCAACTGGATCCCAAAACCGGGACTACCAGCTTGATTTTTCATTATATTCCTTTCAATGTTACAATACGTATTTATACATGCTGAAGCATCCAATACCATGGACTGAAAAACCATCACATCCAATACCATGGACCAAAAACCATAGGTAGGTTCGCCCAACCTAATATAGGGTCCAAAAAAAAAATTTCCAGGGGCGCTGCCCTGGACCCCATAGAGGGGGCTACCCGCCCCCCTCAAACCCCCCTGTTGCACAATTAGCACAACGAAGGGGGGGCTCCACCCCCCCTCTAACCCCCCGGTTCACTACGTAGGTTAGTCGTGGAAAAAATATAACACAACCCAACATTTTCAAGGACGTGACAAGTATCTAATATAAGAGTGGGTGAAGAGCATCGATATTCTTTGAGTATTCAGGGACAAGAATCCAAGATAAGAATAGTCCTAAAAGGACATACTTTGTGGACATCCAGATGGGGTATGTGCCTTGTAGAGGTAGTTTGGTATCACACATAAAGCCTCCCAGCATAATGGTATTGAATGAAATAGATCTTGTCTAGTTAGGCCTCAAAGACATTGCTAGTTGATCATAATGTTGATGCTTATAGTTGGCATATCAATCCAACTCTTCTTATGACAACCTTTTTCAAAGGGAGTATTGTCCATGTACTAGTTGGACATTTATGAATACCTCCCTAGTTAAGAGGGAGTGTTGAAGAATGTAACTAGTTTCGATCTTCATAATTTTAATTTCACTCATGTAATGATGTAAATACTATTTGGAGAAAGAAAACGATGTAAAAAATTAAAAAGAAAATTATTTTTGGAGCATGGGTTTCATGCTCAAGTCATTTTGTCATTAGGTCAAGCATCCATTGAATGCTCATACAGTTTGTCGTGAGTTAAGAGTCATTGTCACTTTGTAAAAGACCCTTGTGGGCACTTGTATCAAGAAAAAAATAATTTATTTTGTATTTGGTAATGTCTATAGGGATCCCAAGTAAAAGTATTCCAACTAGGTAAACTTGGCCTAGAGTGGGCTTAAAGAACCACTTGGAAGGCTATATAAAGGAGGAACTTCGACCTCCTTGGACATATATTAAGCATCAAGTTTGGGTTCAATCTTAAATTAATAAGAAGTGAAAAAAATCCTAGAAAAGAAGGAGAAGGCTAGCGAAGGAAAGAAGAAGCTTTTGAAGAAAATGAAGATTTGAAATTTGTCCCTTATTGACCACACGTGTGAGTGCCCTAAGGTTTTTAGGGTTTGAAATTGCAAAGAAAGTTGCAGATTGGTTGGGTAAGGAAGAAGGTTGGAAGATGTTTCTTTGTTATTCTTGGAAGAGCCTTGTTGGCTTGTTGGGGCCTGACCTAGGTTGAGAGATGATTTAGCCAAACAAATCCTGGTACTACTGGCCCTTTCGGCAACAGCCTACGGAGCGTGGACTGAGGTCTCACCCGAAGTAGTATGGGAGGGTGCTAGAACTAGGTTTTCGCACCCTGGGGATGTCTGATGGGTTCCAAGTGGTCTACGGTTTGACCCTACGCACACGTTGTCACGCGCATCTATCAGTACCTCGCAGCTAGTGATGATGCCTTCCTGCAGCCCTACTCGGGGACCAAACAATGTTATTATCCCAATCCTTACTAGGAACGCAATATTAGTTGGTTAACTTAGCTTATCTGTATGCTTTCATTTATACTTAACAACATTTACCATTCATACAAAAGCGCGTAGCAAATAAACGGTATAATTGAAAATGATATCAAATAGGAAATAACACGAGAACAGATACATAATTCAAATAAAACTTCTCTTTATTATTCTTCTTCCCTGGTTATAGACTCGACTCCACCCTGCACACCCAGCTGCAGGGATCTGCGCACTAATCTGGATTTAAACAGGAATGCAACAAAATACAGAGATAATCATAAACACAGAGATGCAGCAGAAATAATACTTCATTTCAATAATGGAAAATACTGAAATATGCTTACAAATAGTAATGGAAATAAAACAGCTAGGGCAATGGTAGCTTATTTCTGAGAAGAGATGTGGCGGCTACATGCCTCCGAACTGTATTACAATGAGGCTCGAAGGTCTATTTATTGTTGAGAAACAATGGAAAACCCTTCACATCCCAAAACCTAACCCTAGAAGATGAAAATTGTGGGCCCCGTTTGGGTAAATTGGTACATCAATTTCCCAGGGTCGTAACTTTGGCATATGATCTCTATTTGACGCGTACAATAGCTCGTTAGAAAGATCTATCCAAGCACTACCACTTTGGGAAGGGAAACATCAGTCCATGGACCCATGTTGCCCCCAAATTTCCCAAAAAACGTCCTTTAGGGCCTCAAAATGGCTCTGGAAGTTCAGGACCCAAAAAACTGCTAAAAATAGTAAACTGTGCTACTATTTAGGAAATTGAAAAAAACTAAAAGAGATAGTTGTGGGGGTCCAAATGTGCTAGGTGGGCGGCCACCAACATCCACCTGGATCATTCCTCCCCCCTTAGGAAGGAATGGTCCCCATTGCGTTGAGTTCCTCCCTGAGATGAGGAAGCTTCTGCTGAGCTGGGTCTCTGGTGAGCTGTTTTGCAATCTCTGATGTGTCCAAAAATGGTGGGAAGCACGGTCGATGATGGTCCACATTGAACACTCGATGCAAGCAAAGGAATGGAGGAATGTTGTGCTTCAAAGCATTGTTGCTCGTAGGCTTGGTACTGGTGTAAGGACCATGTCGGAGTGGTTCGAGTTTCTGATGGGTTTTGGTAAGGCGTTCTCTCTGTAGATGTAACCAAAATTTTTTGCCCACCTGAAACTTGTGTGGTACCCCTATGGGTGAGGAGAAGTTGTTCCTATGTTTTGTCATGACCATATCCCTTTGCTGTTGCTGCTACGTGGAGGAACCCTTTGCGAGGG
>APFE031598859.1:8292-22467 GCA_000404065.3 Pinus taeda
TTGAATTTGATACTCTTGTTCACTTTCGGAAACTCATATGGTGGAATGTGATCTCTTTATCCTCATCTTTAGCTTTTTCCTAAAAAATAAAAGCATACAAAAGTGGGAAAGAGCCATAAAGCATCGGGAAGCTTTTTCCTAAGCACAAAAGCATCTAAAAAGTGGAAAAGGCCATTTTTATATGGGGAAACATTATTCATCCAAAAGATTTTCCCAAATTGAACTAGTGAGTAATTTGGGAAATCTTCATAGCCTTCACTTTCCTATATATTGGAGGCTTAGCCATTGAAAAAATGATGGGAATTATTGTATTGTCCTGCCGCTGAAATCTATCTTGAGAGGGAGAGTTTTGGAGCTATGAGTTTGGGGAGGTGTTGTTGCAACTATATCTGATTGTTGTAACTTTCCTCCAACTCCTTTATTCATATAGATCAGTTGTTATTCCTTCCATATGTTTTTATTCATTCTTTACTTATTCTATTTAACTAATGGATGTATGGAATTTTGGTTTGTATTTATTTATTCAATAATATTTATATGTTTCTCATAGTTTTGATTATCAAGATATTATGTTGTGAAGGTTGTTTTATTCTCTCTCTTATGTGTAGGACCAATATTTGGAGCTAGCTAGGAGCGCTTCCTAGCTATACTAAAAACTCCAAGAAGACCTGCATGCGAGGACTCACAAGACTTCATTCTCTTTTTGTTAATCTATACTCTACATCTTGATCTACTAAGAATCCTAAGACTTAAAACAACCTTTCTCTTAATTGGTTTGTCCTAGGTTTCCAGGATAAACTGAGAGGGTTTTATTTTCATCTAACCGTGCATTAAATCCTACAGCAAAATGATACTTAGAAACTTTAATATGTTTCACTATGTAAATGAACTTAGTAAAATGAAACCATAGAAGGGGTCATAAATGGAAATAAAAGTAAAACTCTAAACAAGAAGCCAAAAGTGGATTTATCCATGGATGCAAAATTAGGAGTAGAATTGGATGTTAAACTAGCCATCAAAACAAGATGCAAACAATGACACCAGAAGGGTTTTAAAGTAAAATCAAAAAATGGTGCAACACTAGACACAAAGAAGGGAACAAAATAGGGCATATGAAAGGATACCAAATTGGGCACAAAAAAGGATGCAAAAATGGACACCAAAATGAGTATTCAAAGAATGGTGTAAAATTAGGATGAAAAAAGGCTGTAAGAAAAGACACAAAACAAGATGCAACATGGGACTAAAAAAGGGTGAAACCAAGGATGTCAAAAATGATGCATAACTAGATGAAAATTCAAACTAAAATCTAGGTCCAAAATGAGATGCAAATGTGGACACAAGATGTGGCAGAAAAAAGGATGCAAATTTGGAAGCCAAAAAGGATGAAAAATTAGATACCAAAAAGGATGCAAATTTGGACATTAAAAAAAATGGTGCAAAATTGGACACAAAAGAAGAAAAATGGTGCAAAAATGGGCATAAAAATGGCTCAAATTTGGATGCAAATTGAGATGCAACATTGGATGTAAAATGAGGTGCAACAAATAATTTAAAACTTGGTGCAAAAACAAATGCAAAATTAGACAAAAAAAATGGCTCAAAATTGAACGTAACAATAGACACAAAATGGGATGTCAAGGTGGATGAAACATATGGTTCAACATAGGATGCAAATTGAGATGCTCAAACGGATGCAAAATTGGATGCAAGAAATGGTGTTAAAAATGATGCTAAATTGGATGAAACAAATGATGCAAAATTAAATGCAGAATATGGTGCAAAATAGGATGCAAAAAGGGAGATAAATAAAATGCAAACGTGGATGCAAAAAATGGTGCAAAAATGCATGCAAAATTTGATGCTAAATCAGATTCAACATATGGTGCAAAATTGGACGAAAAAAATGGTGTAAAGAAAGGGAGAAAAACTGACACAAAAATAGATGTAAAAATAAGTACAAAATTAGAAGCAAAAAATGGCATAAGACCAGATGCAAAAATTGGCACAAATTGGATGTAAAAAAAGGCACTAAATCAGATGCCAAAGATGGTGTAAAAATTGATGCAAATTATGACACAAAACTAGAAGATAATGCCGCAAAAGAGGAAGCAAGAAATGATGCAAAAATAGATGCAAAAAATGGCACAAAACTAGAAGCAAAACCTGTTGTAAAACCAAATGAAAATCTTGATGCAAAATATGATGCAAAAAATGATGGAAAATTTGGCGTAAAAAAGATGCAAAATTTGGTGCAAAAAATGACGCTTTAAAAATTGTACAATAGAGCCAGATTTAGCGCCAGGCTGCTCATCCCAATTGAGAAAAAAATGCACTAAAATCTGGTGCTAAATCTGGCGCAAATTGCCTGTTTTGTTGTAGTGAGGGTTTCTTTACCATATACGTACCTTTCCATCAATGAATGCCACTTTGAAGCCTTTATCTTCCATCGCAGAAATAGACACCAATTTCTTCTTCAAATTGGGCACATACAACATTTCCTGTAGATGAATGGTTTGACCTTGATTCAAGTGAAGAGTGACAATACCTATCTCTTTCCTGGGGTAGGTGGTTTTGTCTCGAAGTATGATGTCCAAATTAGTCTTCTTTTCAACCAAATTTGAGAGGGCCTCCTTGTACCCAGTGAAGTACCTTGAGGCTCCACTATCAATCAACCAATGATCCAAAGTATCCAGAGGAGAGGCAATAGATAGAGCAAAAATAAGGTAAAATTCCTTTTGTTTTTCTACAACATTACTTTCTTCATACCTAGAATTTCTCGTCTTTTTGGGAGGTCAACCATTTCCATATCAAGTAGCGGAAGCATTCCTATTTCCTTTATTGTTAGACTTGTTATTCCTTTGATTTCCATTGCCTTTGAAATTGTTTTGTTTGTTGTTGTTATCATCCCTTCCAGTATCCTTATTGTGAGGACACTCTTTAGCATAGTGGCCAAACCTGTTGCAATTGTAGCACTTTCATTTTCTTCCTTCTTTGAATCCCTACTTGAAACCTTGACCTTGTTTTCTTGGACCAACATTATTCTTCCTCTTAGCATGAGCAGAGAAGGCAGTGGGTTCATTTCCATTTGAGGGCTTGTCTCTCTCCATCATCCTTGCCTCTTCTTGAGTGCATCTAGCCAATAATTCATCGAAAGTAGGAATATTTTCATTGTTTAGAATGGTTGTGTTAAACACATCCCATGATCTTGGAAGACCTCCAATTGAAATGGGAGAGCTCCCTGTCAGCAATAACTTCTCCAATAGATAGAAGGTCATTCTTGATTTATGTGATCCTCATGAAGTAGGATTGGATAGACTCCCCTATATCCATCTTGATGTCCTTCAACTTGTTCTTGAGAAAGAGGATTTGATTTGAATTGTTTATTTTGGACATCCCAACCAACTTATCATACATCTCCTTAGATGTTTCCAAATCAGAAATATAGGCAACCAAATGCTTTTGAATGGATTCTATGATAATTTTCTTATCTTTGACCTCACCTTTCTTGTATTTAGTCTTTGCATCAACAGGTGCATTTGAAAGAGGCTCCACCACTCTTACCTTCACATAGTCCATGGCATCATTCTCTTCAAAAGTCAAGTCCAAAGTCATCTTCCATGCATGATAGTCAGATTTGTCCTTTAGCTTATCCTCATGTTTGAAGTAAGATGTAGTAGCCATTAGTCCAATAGTCTTGTCAAACATATCTCACTTAGTGATTACTTTTCTCTCTATTGCTTGGGATTTGTCTTCACCTGTGCTCTGATACCATGTTAATTTTAGATAACAATGGTATGTTCTATGCTTAGCATAATTACTTCAATGTTCCTTTAGCATCCCAATGACAATTTCAATTCAGTTTTCAATAGCAATCATATTAACCATTAATTAAATTGATGGTAAAAGTAGATAGAACATGAAACAAGATGCAGAAGACAAGCCAAGACAAGAGGACACTAGATTTGGGAGATGTTAGGGAAAAACCCCAATGTGGGGAAAACCCTTTATTAAATCTTTTTATTATTATATCAAATGTTCAACAGAGAGAGAGAGAGAGAGAGAGAAAGCTTTCAAATCTGTAGTCAAATTCAACCCTAACCAGGAAGTCAATAGTGGTCAAATTAGTAGCAAAATGTCTCATTTTAAGCTCAACCAAACTCGACCTGAATTGGAGGCCAAAATAAAACCAAAACAATCACAAACTCAAAGATCAAACTTGGTCAAATTTATGTCTTGAAATCTACAGTCAAAGTTGCAGTTAACCCTAAAGTTAGCGCTGGTCAAACTACCCATATTTTCTCTATTTTGTGCCCATAAATACGGGCTAAAGAAACAGAAATAACCCTTCAAAAAATCGCAGTAAAAAAAGGTCAAAGAGTCCCTAGTCAATGCTGGTCAAACTTGCTCTGCTCCTGAAATTTTTGACCCTCACATTCAATGCATAAACGCGTCCTTCTTGCCACACCTGTGTGAGAGAGAAGTTGTCCAATAGTTGTACGAACCAATGATAGAAAGAGAGAGAAGAATGTGTGAGTGATGATGATGCCGAATGAGGTGAGAAGTCACTTGTATTTATACAAGTCGTTGAAGGTGAAGAGTCATATCCATTGAGCTTCACGAGCCTACATGATGATGTCGCTGACCTAAACAATTTTCCTGTGTGTGGGCATAAATTCAAAAACACACTTCTGGTTCTCCAAATTAGATGATCTTTATATCAGTTTTGGTCCTCTCGAAAAGAGGAATTTAATGCAATGACCATATCAATCAAATGAATTGTCCCAAGGTGGAATTTGGCTCTAGATTCCAATTTTAACATTAATTCGAGGGGTATGTTCGTTTTGGCCCGATGACTTCTCAACCTTTCTTCGGTTACATTCTACCACCTTTCTAATTTTCCCTTATTTTATTTTCTTAAGCCAACCAGTAGTTAATCTGGTAAGGTTTTCCACTCTCCTTCATTTGTTTTATATGCCTATTTCTAATATTTACTTGGTCTTCCTTTCCAATTCCTATGAATCCATTCTTTCTTTCATGTCACTTGAACTATTCTTTGCTTCATACCCAGTATTAAGCCATGCTTAATGGTCAAGTATTGACTCTATACTACTTTGCATGGGGAAAGAAGATGTTGACTTGACTTCTCCCCTACCATTGATCATAGCCCTTCTGTTGGACATCACACTTGAGCCCAATCCATAGCGTAGGTAATTATGGAATGCTAGAAGGGATATCAACCCTACAAAAATTCAAAGGGCCATATCTAAAGTAGAGGAGCGTGTTAGGCAATCCAAATGATACATACAAAACAAGTTCAATGGGACACTAGAGATTAGATCCCTAAGATGGGGAACTCCACCAGGGAAAGGACAACCTCCTATATGTAAACCATAGGTCTCTACGAACATATCAAGACACTCATAGGAAGAATTGGTCATCTATATGGCACAAGTGATGGGTAAGCTTTTAGGATTAATACAAAGGTCTTAGCCCTCATCAAGAATCTAAAAAATCTTGACTTTTCTTCCTCTAACAATGACAATGAGTATCAACCATCGGTTCAGATGGATTCCTATATAGCATGAAGACCAAGTGAACGAGACTCTTAAAGTAGAATCTTTTATTGTTAATGTTATTAACATGCTTAGTAGTTTAGCATTTAATTTCTCTACTAGTCATTGTTTAATTTTGACAATTTATCAAATAGCATATAGAATTAGTAATTTGAAAACTTTGAACTTATTCTACTGGTATGGTTTCACAAGTGGAAAACCAATAGTAGAAGATAACAATCTATATCGACATTTTTGAAGGCAATATAAAAGGTTCCGCTCAACCAAAAAAACACAAAAAATAGAACATACCAGTATAAGAATAACATGAATTAGTTCGGTTCTATAAAATTTCTATAAATAAAAGTTATATATTTTGAAAGTTAATTTTATTTCCTATGTTTATTTTTTACACCATATTTTAATAGGTCATCCATATACTTTGAGTAATTCTTTCTAGTATTTTAAACTTCCATTATGACCAACACATCCTCAAAAGAAAGAATTAACTTGAACCATCCCTCATATAGCACCTTAAATAAGTATAAGCATGTTTACATAATGTCGCTAATAAAATTAACCATGAAATATTGAGCTAAAATTGTTAAAGGATGACTAGGTATGAAAAACAAAGTTTAAATTGTTAAAAGATGATATGAAATTATAAAAGAAATAAATTATATCAAAATATTTATCTTTTATAAAATTGCCAATGGAGTTTATTTCAGGGGTTGGGGAGAAATTATTGTTATCCTCCCTACCTAGAACTTTGTTATAATAACTTTGAACCTTATTGTTAAGTATATTGTTAAATTACATAATAGATGATAAGAAATCCACGTAAAATCTATATTTGCTTAATAAATGATTATTATTTAAATACTTAATGATGATGATGATGATGGTGGTGGTGGTGGTGGTGGTTAACGTCTACTGAGACCAAATTGGTCTATCGGACCTATACTTTTCTTAGTTTTTAATTATCTGGATCCTCGTCTTTCTTAGCGAGATTGGTGTTGTGGCTTTCTTTTTTTTCTCTATGGTCTTCCAACTTCCTTTATCTTGCATCTCCTTCATCTCTTCTGGTTCTTGGGACATTGGTGTCTTAGCTTGGCGATCTATTGTGGTCATCCTTTTGAAGATAGCCAGAGAAGAAGTTTGGTCTATGAGATCTGCTTTGCTGTTAAATGAAGACTTATTTTGTGCGGTATTCGAATCCTCATAACTGTTGATGCTTGAGGGGTTGTCGAGTTCACTTTTTGATTGTTTGGCTGGGCTTTCTCCCTGCTTGTCTTGAGAGTTGTTTCTTTCTTGCCTGATTTCTTGTGATTTAGAGTTTTATCTAGAGTATTCTTCTTTGATGATAATGTAATGTTCCTTTTGTGCTCCTTCCCACCATGTAGATCTGTGGTGGTTTTTTCTAGCAGAATTTTTCTGGGAGGCTTTTGGGCAATTTTTGGCTAGATGGTCGGTCTCAAAGCAGGATCGACATCTGAAGAGGACACTTTCATAATCGAGTTTCTGGTTCCACACAGTCTTTAGTTGTTAGGTTTATTTCCGAAGGGAATTCAGCGTTGAAGTCCATTTCCACACAAATGCGTGCATAGGTGGTTCTGGCATATTACTCTGTTTTTGGGCACCTGCAGTAAAATTTCCCAATTGCATTTCCAATGGCTTTTAGCGAGGAAAGATTCCAGAGATGCAAGGGTAGGCTTGGCAATCTCACCCAAACTGGTGTTAAGGTTATGACTGTTGTTGAGGGATCAAATGATGGGTTCCATGACCTCATGAATAGACCTGATTTTTCCCAAAACCAGGGGCCAGAATCTAGAATACATTGTCTACTTTCAGGATTTTAAAAATCTACTATAAAGAAACCCCTAGCATAGGGGTAGATATTAATTTCATTAGAAATGACAAGCTTCCATACCTCCGAGATCCAATTGTGGAAAGCTGTCAGCCGCGGCCAAAAACCACTGAACCGACAGATTAGGGCACTTTCGGAAAACTTCAAAGCCTCATCGAGTGAGGCCTGGACCACCTGGACAGTAGGAGCTAGAGCTTCACTGACGATATGGGCGACGATATGGTTAGGAGCTTTACCTCCAGAAGCGGACGAAACTGAGCCAACAATTATTTTTGCGAAGCTGGGAGCCATATTTTACTTGCCTGTGATTAAATCTAGATCTAGCCGTAGAAGATTAGATCTAGAACCCAACGACAAAGAAATAAGGCAAAAGATTAGATCTAGATCTAGATCTCGATGCAGAAGATTAGATCTAGAACCCAACCGCAAAGTCTCAGTGAGCCTTTTAATCTGCCAGAAACCCTTAGCATACGTTTATTGTTGGTCTTGCCCAAATTGAATTATGAACTCCAGAATTGGTAAACTCCAATCTTTACAAGCAAAACGTCTTGATATATTTTCTTCAACAATGGTGATTGTTGGCAAACATAGTCTCTATTCTGACTGGAGATTGGCGGCAAACACTGCGTCGCTGACTGTCGAAAAGTGCTGCAGAGTCTTAGCGATGGTGATTGCCAGCAGAAGAGTCTCAACAAATATTTCACGCAGAAGATTCCGTCGTGGACGTGATCTTGTATTTTGCCTGTGGAACCCAAGCTGTATGCTAACACAGAAGATTGCACACAGAAGAGTCTCAGCGATGGTTATTGTCGACAGATAAGGGCACGCAGAAGATCGTAGCAAACTGGATCGAACCCGAGAACCGATCTTCACTTTCAAGACGATGAACATACCCAAAAGCCCTTTATAAAGAATATAAATACTCAACTTCATTTATATTCTTTATATAAACCTATTATGTCATTGCTTAATATCTTTTTGTTATGTCATTGCTTAAGATCCTTCTTCTCTCTTCTAACAAACCCCTTTGGAATCACTCTTCAAAGTATTCTAACTGGGTGTGAATTCCTAACACGATACATTGCTTGAAGATATATTTTTCAAGTTATTTTATGTGGTAGTAACATCGTATTTATGAGTTCCATACTTAGATCACCATCCTCTCTTGCGGACAAACTCTATTGAACTTCTGGGTAATTTTGAAAACCATGGTTTCCTTAATATCTATAAAAAAAAAAAAAAAACAAATGAATAAAACATTATAAAAGTTCTATTTCCTTAATGTCTTATTAAAAAAATGTTGAATAATATAATTTAAAGGCATATCTCATACCTAATGTAATATAGATTTGTTATGAAAAAAATATCAAATAATTTAAAATTATCCTCAAAAATAAAAACTCCCTCTAAAAATATTGAGAAAACATGGGATTCTCAGACATGCAGAAGAAAATAAAACCACATCTAACAAATAGGGTCAAGTCAAAACGCCCTTTTCATAATTTATTCCTTCATAAATTTCATTCATGGAATTTTTGTCTCTAACATAGACAAGGTTCTTTATAACCCAATATTATGTTGGCATTGAGTTCTATATGACTTCGGAAACATTTTTAACAATTTTAATTTTCTGGAAAGTGAATTCTCAAACTATTTTTGTTATCTCTATATTTGACATGACTGCATGGTAGTGGCATCTTGTAGTGACCAAGGGAAATCTTTCCCTAGTGTATTAGGGTTTCAACAACAATTTTCTAATTTCCAACCGTAGAGAAAACTAAACAACTTAATATACTTTCTCAAACAGTAAAATTTTAACAGAAATTGCGTGTATGGAATCAAGAATCCAGATGCTTTAAGTCTAGTTACCTGTAATGATCCTATACAACGAAATATTTTGTTGTTATTAGGCATTACATACGGGAAATTACCTGTAATGATACTACACAACATAATAACTTTGTCGCTTGAGGTATTCTGTTCCCTCATCATGGTTGACTTTATTTTTCCTTTTTGTTATGTTTTTTCTTCATAGCTGAGCTATATTTCTCATGCTATTTTGGCCTTAGCAAAATCGAACGATGGACATATACACTCATTCTTCATTAATAGCTCGATAGCAAAATCGAACGATGGACATATACACTCATTCTTCATTAATAGCTCGATAGCAAAATCGAACGATGGACATATACACTCATTCTTCATTAATAGCTCGATAACATGAGATTTATTGGTCCCATTTTCCAGGTAAGCATTAGAGTGACCGCACATTTACTGATTTACTGATTTTCCAGAAGGTACTCGCATGCTTCCACATAATGAGGATTGAGCTGCCTGAAATAAAAGAGCCAGGTGCCCAAATAGAGAAAAGAACGGTTTTCGTTGTCCTCTCAGAATTTCGCTCCTTCAGGGATGCAAAGGATCCTCGCTGCTTCCAAATTATTTTCTTCTTCAGGAAAAACCAACACCCCAAATCTATGACCAAAAACACAACAACAATAACAATTTGTCATTTCTATCAGGAAACACGAATATCGTTGTGTCTGCTCAGAGAACATGAGTGTTCAAGGAGGAAAAAATTATATGTTTTCTCACATTTTCCCCAATATGGCCAACTCTAAATTCGATGGCGTGGAAGCATGTTGTATTTTCTATTATTCTTCAATACTTCTGCTTTTTACTCTATTATTTGTAAATATTTTTTTTGTAAATATAACCCATATTTTTCAAATATGCATGCATTCGCTTATTACAATAAACTCATTTGATACTATGATGTTTATACCCTTTTGTTTCATTTGCTAGATAGTTGTGTTGTTCATACAACCTCAGTTACAAGTAGCTGATTAACTTATCCCTACCTTTTTCTTAATCATGTGTATTAACATGACTTTTACATTAGATTGTATATACCAGTGTTGGGGAGCACCCCCGATCCCACTCCCAATCCGTGCTCTGGGCGAGAGTGACTCGTGAGCGGGTCGGGAGCTCCTGAGTCGCTCTTGCCTAGAGTCGTTCCCTAAATTTTTTTTCGCTCCCTGCTTTTTCGGGAGTGTTTTTCCTGTTTTGCAATTTTTTTTTAGTAATTTTCGAAATGCAATTTTTTTTAAAAGAAACAAATAATTTTTGAGTGGGGTAGCGTAATGATCAAGTCTAGGCCCTAGTGTTGATATGCTATTCATGGTAATGTTAAATTCTTAAAGTAAAAGTGACATTCTCCTTAATCTTCATTTTTGATGCAGGAGCATCTAGCTGAAGGGGATCATCATGACAGAGGGTCATTTGGTCTCCGAGAGGACTGAGGAAGAAATTTCAAGTGAACAATTTAATTTCTTTTCTTTTATTATTTTAATTTCTTAGAGAAGTAGTATTTAGAAAGATAAAAATTGAATTAAACAAACCGTTGTAGTTATTCGGTTTCATTTATCATGTTATCTTTTACAGATCATAGCGTAGAAAAAAAACAATTTTAGAACTGAAAACAAACCATCAAATGTAATTAATAGCAGTGAAGAGGAACTGTTTTCCAAAATCATTCAAAAGGACACAAAATGCATTGTAACAGGTTCGACTTTGGAAAGGAGAAAAATAATTGAGAAGTTACATTTAACATCCCACAATTGTCCATATACAGTCTTTTATGTTGAGTTGCTTAACATAGCAAAAGCAAGTTTCTTTTATTTCTATTCTACAGAGCATACGTGTTTTTTTTTCTACTTGCATTAACTTAACAGGCCGACAGACAGTGATATTTTTATAAATGTAAGAACTGGAGAAACTATAGAAGTGTGGACGGTTAGTCCCAGATCACTTAAAGCAAACAAATGAAGGAAAACTTGGGACAACGCACAAGTTCAAGATAGTAAGGATAAAAACCGACAACAAAAGTATTTCCTGAGAACGAAACCTTTTCGTTTATTCACAAGAGTAATCATATAATCCTTGTTAAATATACATTACAATCCATACTGAAAATAACATTGTTCAAGTCCAATAAGAGCATAATAGAGAACGGGTTGAAAAACCCTAACTTATAAACCCTATAGCTACAATCCAAAATCTATAATAATGCGAGCCTGAGGACTACAGTTACATTACGCCGGACAGACAAAAGATTCTACGCCTAAAACTAGCCAAGCCATGTTTTAAGCCAGCGACGACAATAACAAGAAAAAAAAAAACCAAGTTAATAAGGAGCTACCCTACCCGGGTCTTGCCAGCACGCGACATAGCAAAAGCCAGGGCCTCCAGGACGAACCCACCTGCAACAAACCACCGAAACAAAGTGTAAGTGTTGCGTGGAAGGAAGAGAAGAACCGAGGAAACAAAATACCGGAAGCTTAGGGTTCAGGACTTACCATTGAAGAGACAAAGCACCAAGGTTGCGGTCACCCAGGGGTCCCTCTACTCACAAAGGAGCAATTGAGTCAGTCAACAACGTAACAAGTGGAAAAAGATGATGGCATAGAACAGTAGCTTACCTTCATTGCTGTGGAAGACGCCGAAGCTGTAGACCCCCGAGACCACAACCTGCCAACGCAACAGAGCAGCATGACCAGTGAAATTCGAGAGCGATTGAATTAAAGAAACCGAGATAAGGAACAGTCACTACAGTTAAGCGAAATGAGCAGCTGAGACTACATACAACAACTAAAAACCCTCCAAACAAGCGTGTTTTCCATAGAGTCACTGGGCATATCAAGCGCTGAGGCAGATGAGCAAGAGGAAACAAAAAAATAGCACAGAACAACGTATACTTACCAACCGGCGAAGCCGAGCATATATCCAGGTCAAGGCCGAGCGAAAACAACAGTAGCATCGTAATCACACAGTGAAATCGCGCTAGAAGAAAAAACCACAAAACCCTTGAACCATCAACAAAACCATGCACAAATGACCGGGAGAATAGGGTTTGTGGGTCATTAACTAAGGCGGGAGTGTAATTACCGAGAAATGGACAAATGTCCAACATCCAACGGTGTTGGTACAAGTAATAAAGACTGAGAGTAAAACTATCTGTGCTAATCATTGTAATCAACCTCTGATTAATGTAATCATGTAGTTAATCACGACCAAATCATTCATGTTAATTTATATTCATTTATTAAAGTTTGTCGAGTGTATCGAGGGGGATGGACCCATCAATTTTCATCCTTTTACTTAAATTTTTAACATTACCATGAAATGACTCAGGATGTTTGAGAGTGGTTCCAGCCTCATTGGATTTCATATGGAGAAAATAGAATTTTTGATTTCATTCAAAATCCAGCAGAGTTATCAATTTTTCAGGATTAAGGGATTGAGGGATTGCAATGTTTCCATTGAATTTTGTCATGTATTAGGCTACGTTACTGGATCTGGCAGCAAAGGGGCAAAGATCTCCGTATCCTCGGATATGATCCGGATCCGGATCTGGATACGCAGGAATACGTGCCAAATACGACAGGTGGCGGATGTGCAATTTTTGGAAATGACTCCTCCTCGCCAGAAACGTATGTCTAGTATAAAGTCGAAACCCGCATAACTTTTCCCCAAATTCTGAAACCCTATAAAGGAGGCCTTGGAAGTGATCTATCGCCTTACAGATCCCGATACTGCTCATCTGGTTGAGATTTGTCTCACTTCCACTTTTTTCTGTTTCGAGGGTGAGTTCTTTGAACAGACCTGTGGTGTTTCCATGGGTTCCCCCCTCTCCCCGATTGTTGCGAATCTCTTTATGGATGATTTCGAAGCCAAGGCTCTTGCCTCTGCTCATCTCCTTCCCAAGCTTTGGAAAAGGTATGTAGATGACACTAATGTCATCTGGTCCCATGGCCTAGAGGAGCTGGATCGTTTCTTTAATCGCCTCAACGGTCAGTCCTCTGCCATTAAGTTCACCATGGAAAAAGAGGTTAATGGTTGCCTCCCTTTCTTGGATATTCTTATTTCTCGGAATGAGGACGACTCTCTCTCCCACTCGGTATTCCATAAGAAAACGCATACTGAGCAGTATCTGCATGCCGATTCCCATCATTTCCCGGCTCAGAGGATGGGTGTGCTCAACACCCTCGCTACTCGTGCCCTTAGGATTTCGGATAATGAGAGCTTGGATAAGGAGAGATCCCATCTCCTTGATGTCTTTGTGGAGAATGGATATAGTAGGCACCTTGGTCGGAAGGCTTTCCTTAAAGCCTCGAGAAATGCATTGATTAAGAAAGAGCCTAAGGAGCGCAGACAAGGGGTCCATCTTCCCTATGTCCAAGGAACCACAGACAAGATTGCTCGGATCTTGAGGAGGTTTGATATACCCTCAACCTTCAGGCCCCTCAGCACCATTCGTAATTCCCTCATATCGGTAAAAGATCCCGTGAACCCTAAGGACAAGAAGGGTGTTTATTTGATCCCTTATTCTTGTGGGACTCCCTATATCGGGGAAACATGGCGCTCCATCCAACAGAGAATTAGCGAACATGCAGCTGACCTGAGACATGGGAGAACCAGGTTTTCAGCATTAGCAGAGCATGTGGATAAGACCAAGCATCAGGTCTGCATAGAGGAGGCCAAGGTTGTTGCTAGAGTTGCTCAGTTCCATCATCGTAAATTCAGGGAAGCTATTTAAATTGAAAGAAGGCCTGACAATCTCAACAGGGATGACGACTGGAAAATCAGTAGATGTTGGATCCCTGCCCTTTCGTCTTATTGTTTCTTCCCCTCCCCCCCGCCTCCTTTCTTCCTTTTCCTCCTTGATCTTTGGGTCCTTCTCCTTCTTCT
>APFE031598860.1:3874-23726 GCA_000404065.3 Pinus taeda
TACTGGTAAAAGACTGCACCAGTACAAGACCATTGTAAAAGGAGTTTCTAATTTGAAAGAAGATAGAGACATATTACAGCAAGTGGTTTTCACCCACATTGGGTTTCCACCTTATATCTGGGGTTCTTTGATGTGACTGTTTGTTTTTTCTTGCTCATTATTTTATGGTACTGATATGCAAAAATAATTCAAAGTGTAAATAAGGAAGATTTGTTAAAAGAACTAGATAATACTGATTCACCCCCCCTCTCAGTATTATTTTCAACAATTAGAGGTGTCACATGATTCACAAGTGGTTAGGAAGTAGGAAAATCAACAGGTTCAGGTTCACCGTGTAAAGAGATAAGAACCAAGTGCTCAAACTCTTCTTTCAAGAAATCCTGATTCATGTCTTCTTAAAAATTTACACAACAAAGGTGAAGGAATCGATCAAAAAAATCCTTAACTCATTCATTAGGCTCCATTCTTAAGAGATTGATTATTTTACAAACATCTCAGTAATTATACATCTCAAAGGATTGAAGAAGCTCCCTAAGGAAATGATGAAGGGAATGGATCGAAGCAAGTGGAAAGCTATGGCACCATCGACTAATACGACCTTCAAGAGTGAGGAAGAAAAGAACACAAGAAAACTCTTCACCATTGATTTTGTAAGATTCACAAAATTTAAGAAAATCATAAATGTGCTCGGTTATGGTTGTTCCATCCTCACCATCAAAATTTAATTGGGACAAATGATAAAGATGTCCATATAGGATTAAAAATTGATAAATGGAAACATTAGAGAAACACCCTGGGAGTAAGACTTGAGGATGACCATTTTAGATCAGAGATTCAAACTAGATTCAACGGGCTCAACTTGTCATTTGGCCCTCCATCTAGCACCACTATTAATGATGCTAGAAATATGTCAACTAAGGGGTCTCCCCAATGTGATGTCCCAAGTAGACCTAACACCATTTGGAGTAGGATCCCCATTCAAAATATCATCCTGGTTCCCATGTATTCTTACAGATTTTGCTTAGCTCTAACTGTGAGCAAGAGAGTGAAACGCATGGTGCCTTCGAAAAGCAATGGGGTTTTGCCTCATGAATGTTTGATTGTATGTGTGTCAAAGTTAATTCACTATGAAGGGGAGGAAAAGTGAACCTCTAAGAGAGAGGTAGTAGTACCACCCTAGTAGAGACACACATGAACAAGAAGGGTTCATACAACATCAAGTGGAATAGTCCACAAAGATGTGATGGTAATTGAAACCAATATAAAGAGGAATATCCATTTAACATCCAATAGAATAATCCACAAGGATACAACAATGATAATAGAAATTATAGCACATTTTGAATATGATAACCACCAAATTAACTGAAATGGTTGAACTACTTTAGCATAGACGAAAGAAAACGTGAATTATAAACATTCACAGAACAATGTTACAAATATCCATAATCCATGCATGAAGAACGTGTTGGCCCATAGGGCTTCTCATATTAAGTAAATGTTCTAAAGCACATATGTATAATTAACACCACTAACTCCAATAGTGGAGCGTTGGAGCCACTCCTTGCTCCCCAAAATAACTAGCTTATCTCTCTAATGCTTTGTGGGAGGAGTCAAGGTGAAAAGTCATTTGCTCATAAAATGAGGGAGTATATATAGTCAAGGGGTGATACTTCACCCTCCTTGTGTCTCTTTGACTACCCTCATTAGTGTTTGAATTTCTATGACTTTTCGACTTACATGACTCTTCATATTCCATGTGTGTCCTTTGGACTTCCACTTTACAATACGTTTCAAATAGGTAATTACATAATCTCAAATAATGATGTGGAATATGATGACTTGTGATAGGACATGACGTGGATTGCATGATGATGTGGCAGTGCACACCTTTCCTTCTCACTTCTTCATTCTTTGTGTCTTTTGTATTAGATGATAAATGTTCTTCTCCTGTTCCTCCTTATTACTTGAATATGAGTCTTCCATGTGATCTTGATCTTCATCTTCGGTTAGAGTTCAATGTTCCTTTGTCTTCTCGCATTCCGATCAAATTGTCTCTTCAAGTCCATACGTGTCTTCTAGCATGTCATCATTATCCATCTCCTTCTTCATCATTTTTCCATAACATGATAGATTTTTTGCATCCTTAATTCACTCATGACAAGACAACATTAGTTTGATAAACTCCTAGCCTAAGGTGGTGCACATTGATCCATTGATTGAGCTAGAATCGGGTGATAGGCTGGGAAAGAGGATCAATAACTGAAAAATTGTGAAGCTAAGGAAGTTAGGGGTGTAGCTTAAGGCTTAATACTATGCACTGTGTAGTTTAGGATGGGATGAGAAAGAATACTACGTAGTTTGGTAGCTCAGGATGACAGGCTGAGGGGACAAGCAATAGATCATCCCATTGCACAATTTTGGATAACAGATGAGCTTGGGTGACTGTGTAATTATGCAACTCAAGAAATTAGGAGATGTTTTAGATTTGAGACTATGCATTTCATAGCTTAGGAAGGATTGAGTGAAAAAATTGTGCAGTTCTTGGAGCTAGTGAGGTAGGTTAAGGGGTTGGAACCTGAGTGAACACATTGCCCAGTTCTAGGAGATAAGGGAGGTTGGGCCACTTTGCAATGGCACAAATCAGTAGCTCAAGGGATGAGATTTTGGCTAGACACTATGAAGTTCATGGTTTAGGTTAGGCTAGGAGGATGAATTGTGAAATTCTAGGAGGCAAGGTTAGGCATGAGAACTAAAGTTGCGAAACATGCAGTTCTAAGCTTGAGCACTGAAGTTTCAAAATGCATGGTTTTGGGATTAAGCGCTGAGGTTATGAAATGCAAATTTCTGGGCTTAATAACTAAGGTTGTGAAATGCACAGTTCTGGGCTTAAGCACTAAAGTTGCAAAATGTGCAAGGGCTGAATGCACTGCACAGAAAAGGACAAAAATCCTATGTATTTTCAGCCTTTTTTGATAATCAATGGACTACTTTCACACAAGCTATGATAGGAGGTATTGAAACAAGTCTTGCTGAAGGCCCCGTACAATATGATGTTTTTCCAGATTTCTCTGTAGCACTTGATGACCCAAATGTCCTACAATGCCTAACTTTAGGTATCCAGACTACTGGGTATGAAAACTTTAAAAGAAAACAAAAAAATTTATCCATTTTCTATATTACTTGTGTTAGGTTCTATAACACAACAATTCCTGCTGTTTTACATTCCCTAGATAAAGACGAGGGTCGGGTTACCCTAATCCAGTATGACTCCTCCTGCAACCCAGTAGCACCTGTCCATGTTTCCAGAAATGACCTATGTCCACCTGATGGCTGGGTGACTAATTGGGGAAAACCCACTAAGAAACCAATTGCTGCTGCACAGTCGATTATAACAGAGACAGATGGAAAAGTTACTACTAGATTCCCTAGAATCAATACATTCCAGAAAGAAGGACCCTCTACTTCTGTCTCTGCAATACCAACTACAATCAGTCAGCTACATCCTGAACAGTCTGCTACACCCCCACAATTTGAAATAGACCAGTTGGTCCTTGATTCAATCAAGAGAATGTTTTTACCACAAAATCCATCTCTGCCTTTCAATTCTGTATGTGATCACCCCCACTGCTCAAAAACCTTTTGTCAAATTTCATCTGAGCCTCTAACACCTCATGGTGACTCTTCAAAAAGAATCAATATGATAAAATTTACTCCTTTGTCTGATTCTTCTGAAGAAATTTATAAGCGTGTTACATTCTTTAACCCGCAAGAAGAACTTCTTGTACAGACTGTTTCAAGTTCTTCTACTAGAGGCCTTGGATATGTAAAAGATTTGCCCATTCCTTCCTACAGAAAGAATCCCATTGAAAAAATTCCAAAACATGTTGAAATTCCCTCTGATTCTAAGATCATAGCATTTTTAAAAATCTTTAAAGGAATTGGTCCTTATGATCCAGAAGATGCTTGGAAGAAAAAGATGTTTAATTGGGATATGTTCACTCATGAAAAAGAACACTTATATCTGCAAGAAGTCAGAATTCTTGAAAAGAATGACAGGCCTGCTTTTAATAAGCAGAATGTAGAAAAATGGAAAGAATGGATGCAAGCAAATAACCAGTGGATATCATTCTATGAATGGTATTACCCTTCTGCAAACATTATAGAAGAATCCCTAATGAAGCAATTTAGGAATCAAGCCAAGCAGAAGAAAATCAAGGATTCTCAAAAGTTTGTAGAAGAAAAGATGCTTGAAAACCCTGTTGTGATTCCTCCTCCTCTTAAAGCCCCTGTTTTTGATTCAAAGATTCATAGTATGATGGCCAAGCCAAATATCCCAAGATCTTTGATAGCGGTTAGATAGCAAGGAGAGGAATTGATAAGAAAAATCTGTTTACAATTTCAGGTAAACATGATAAGATCAGGAACTCCCAATAAGCATAAATGGGAACTTCTTGATGGTTCAATTCATGGAACTAACACAGATTTTCCTCCTTGGAAAAATTTTATCATCAGAAACCAAGATGGGAAATTATACAGAGTTCTCCCTTCTCATCCTGATGATCGATCCATAGTAGCAAAGGATTCAATTACTGCTACAAATTGGACAAATCTGACATTATCAAGTCTTGAAAAATATCTAAAAACCAGATTTGATTCTATTGATACTGCATGCTCTGAATTAAATCTTATGATGGGAAGAGTATTGCAGAAGCAAGACTACAACACTATTTGTTTAAATGAAAGTGTAAAGACTCTGACAGAAAATGACCAGACAATTGCACAGAGTTTAGATAAACTCTCCCTATCTACAGAAAGGAAGATCCATGAAGCATCTTTCGCTCATGGAAAAGAAATCATCAAAGTTTCTAGTAGTCTTGAATTGGTTAAGAAACAAGTCTCAGAAGTAACCAAAGGAATTGATTCCTTGAAGAAAAAACCAAATTCGGATGCCTATAAGACAACTACTCTTTTCTCTGAACCTAAGAGTACGCTTCCTTATTCTCTTACTTCTTCAGTAGAAAGTCTCATCAAAGCACCAAGTTCCATAAATGTTCCTCCTCCAACATCATCCCACCCGTATTCTTTGTTTTCTAATCCTAGCATTTTTAGTCCAGTTTCTACTGCATCAAAGCAAAAGGAAACTGAAGAAAGTTCACAAAAATACAGACCAAGTTTCTTATTTGGAGAAGTTTCTCAAGATGAATCAGAAGAGGATAAAGATCATACAAGTCTTCACAAAATTGATTCAGCGTCAGAAGTTGAGGAACTTGAAGCTTGTATTGATAATTTTTCTATTCAAGATAATGAAAAATTTGGTATTTCTATTCCAGAAGGAAATATTGAGACACAAGTCAATGCCACATCCTCTAGATCCCGATGGGATACCACTTGGAACCCTGCTCCAGACAAACGAGATTTAATGAAGTCAGAATATCATAAAGATTGGTCTGCAAATTCCACATATTCGTGGAATATTGATAATTGTACAGAAGCAGAAGTTATGTCTGTTTTACATTCAATGCTTGTTTGTTATAGAACATATCTCTCAGACGATATTGGCCTGGTAAATGCAACCATAAGGATCATAGGAGGATTTGAGGGTACCCTAGATTCATGGTTGAAAGTAGAGACAATTAAAGAACCAAATCTCCTTCCACATTGGGAATAGTCAGTGGTTTTAAATGAAGATGGTTCTACCTACATGGACCCAGTTACTAGCCTACCTGTAAATAATATGATTGGCAACTTGATTTATAGCATTACAGTGAATTTCATTGGTTTTCCCCAGATTACTAATGACATTACTACTGTAACATTATTGGCCATGAAGTTGCACAATATGCAACATTTTGATGAATATTTCAATGAATTTCTTCATAGGTTACATACATTGTCTCCTGAGTTGATACTAGAGCCCAAATGGAAATAAATTTTTGTTGCTTCTCTTCCCCAATGGGTTTCTACAGCAATTGTAAATAAGCTACCAGGAAAAATGGGAGATTATAAGTTTGGGATAATCAGACAAGCAGTCAAAGCAATCATAGTTGAGCTCTGTTCACAAACGAAAATTGCTAGGGCAGCAACAAATCCCAAAAAGCCACATGGATACCAACAATTGTGTAAACAATGGCATCTTGGAAAACCAGACAATTCTGGAGGACATAGAAGAAAGAAAAAACATTTCAAACAAAAGAATTCTTAGTTTTCCAAAGATAAATTGAAGAAAAGACACAACAAAATAAAGCCTTATAAACATACAAGAATGTTCTCTAAAGAAAAAGAGATCATCTGTTATAATTGCAAAAAGAAAGGCCACACAGCTCCAAACTGCCCAGAAAAGAAGACTGAAAAATAAAAGAAGAAAATAACATACAGAAACAAAAAAGGAAAAATTAATTTCTTTGATTTACCTAGTAGCTGTGATGAATTAGTATCTTCTGACTCTGATGCAGAAGAAGAAGTAAATTATGTTTATTCTACTGACTCCTCAGATGAAGAATGGTGCAAAGACCCTCACTGCATAGAATGTAAAGACTGTGAATGCAGTGATCTAGACATCTGCAATTGCAACACAGTCAGAATGATGAAGTCAGAAGAAGATGAAGTGAGCAAAAATTTATTCATGCAGATGATGGCTGCAACAGATCCTCAAATTAAAGACATGGACAAATCATTACTGATAGATCATTTTAACAAGCCATCATCCAGTTCAAGAAAGTCTCTTAATAAAGGATATGTACCACCTGCCTCCTTATTCTCAGAGTTATGGAAGGCTGGATGAGACTAGGTTCCCAGATTTTTATTGAAATTTGGCTAAGTGTGGGATTGAAGAGACTATTGTGAGTAGTGATATGGATTGAATGTGATCACACACTTGAGACAGCTTGACAAAAAAATGACATAGATCGTTTTAAACATGTTAACAACATATTTCCCTCAATGCGACAACTTTGCAACAACTTTACGACAAGTGCGACACTAAAGGTACACTTTGCAATGACCATGACGACACTTGTGTAAAAGTGCTTAAAAATTTGGAAATGAGTGAAACTTATGTTTACATGGTTAGAACAAGTCATTGGCACAAATATAACCACTTGAAACCGTTAGAATAAGAAAGCATACATTGTGTGACAACTACCATGCGAAATGACACCACTTGCTAAAGTGAAAATGACTCTTGCGATATGTGAACGAAATTGAATGTAAGGCATGCAAGAGAAAAGATAACATGAAAATGACACTAATTTTAGTGAAGGAAATCAAAATAAACAAACAAAAACATGAAAATGACACTCGCAAAAACAAGGTGCTCGAACGCGATAGTTTTCAAAAATCACTGAAATGGAAGAATGAACATGCTATGCTTATCCAAGATTCCATAAAAGGATGGACTCATGAACCTGTTGTGGACTGTGCATGTGTGAGAAAGTGACTTTGACACTTCTTATCCAAGGAGGAAGCGTAAAAACATCAGTTGACCAAGAATTGACTATGGAAAGACCAATCACAAGGTCCACAATAGGTTCCAAAATTTGAGAGTATGCAAAATTTTGGAGGGTGTTTGTTGCAATGACAATAAGATACTAGGAAGCTATGAAATTTCTTCCATTTCTATTGGATTGTTTGTTCCCTCATAAAATTTTCCTTCAAGGTTTCTTTTACTGCATAGGGAAGCTCAATGAGACACTTGCGACCTCTTGCTAGGAATTTGAAGTGCTTGGAGAATGGTTAAGATCACCTACAATAAGCTTGTTCTACTATAGAGGGAAGCTCAATGGGAGACTTTGGCATCTCTTGCATGGAATCTAGAACTTCTTGGAGGGGTTAACATCAGTTGGACTTACTCATTAGGATGTTGTATTCTTTTTAGAAGATTTGGAAGTCTTTTGGTTGTTTTCTAGTATGACGACTCTTACATGTTGAAATGGGGGATTTGGAGGTTTAATGGTCACATTATTTTCTTTTTGTTGGTGTTACACAAAAATATCGTCACCGTGACTATTTGCAGTCAGTATGGGTCTATCATCACTTATACTATCCTCCTAAGCAAGTCTCACACCTCAGCTCTTCTTGTCAAGCTTTGAAAATGAGAGAAAGACATTGAAAAATCAATAAAACTCTAGTTCCGCACTTTCTCTCACTTTTACCCGCGGGCGCGCACTCTTTGTTCATGTTACTTTCATATATTCACGCTCTGTCTGTAAAGGGGTGGGTGCGTACCCCTGTGAAAGTCAAAAAGGTGCAAGTTTATTCTAAAAAAACTCACTTTGGGTTAATTCTAGATTATTCTAGAAGGAATTTTGACGTGGATTGTTCGCTCCAAGTTGGTTCATGCATCCCAAAAGAGAAGGAGCTAATCCCTTGATAGGAGGAGCTATCCCTTTGAAGGAGGGCTTTATCCCTTGAAGGAAGGACCTAGTAACTTCCCTCCATTGCACTATAAATTAATGGCATTGGGTTAAGTTGGCTGGGGAGGTTAGAAGCGGGTAAATGTGGTGGATTGGGATTCCTAGTTAAGCTTTGAGAGGAGAGATCACATACCTTTTTGGCTTCATTGGGAAGTGAGTGAAACTTGTCAAAGTAGAGGAGACTTCTTGTTGGACCCTAGGAGGAGCTTGTACATCATCAAGGCACAGGTTGTAAAGCTTTTCTTTGATTTGAATTAATACAATCAAATTCATTTTTCTCAACAAATTGCCTTATGTGGTTTGTTTGATAAATTCCTTGATCATTATGATGGATATGCTTTATGATATTGGCTTTTCAGGTGCTATTTAATTTGTTTGATTGTTTGTGTTTGCAGAATTTCTACAAGGGAGTTCATTTGGGTCAAAGGAGTGAGGCTTCCACAAAATTGCATTGGATCCATGGTAGGCCTAAAACACTTGTTTGCCTTTGTTTTTAATTGCATATTTAGAGAAAGATAGTTTTTGATTGGCTTGCTTGTCACTAGATATCTTTAGATACTAGGGAGGTCGAGCTTGTCCACAAAATCGACTCATTCAGTGTGACAGTCCCTTCACGTGAAATCAGCCGATGATTGCATTATCTTGAGCACAACCAAGAACATCGAGCTGAATATAGCGACACTCCCCAACGAGATCCTCCATGCATTACATGCAGGGATAATAGATGAATTGAGAGAAGGGGAGTAATGCACCTTCAACCCTAACATCGAATATAGAGTGAATAATGAGCATATGTTCACTGAATAGACATAGGCTTTGAAGGAAAAGGATATGCTACAAGTTCATACTTCTCGACTAGAATCAAAAGTAACAGAGGCATGCAAGATAGTGCCTAAGCTTCTTATCCCAAAGGATGCAAAACTAGAAGAAAGGATCAGAAAATTAACCACTCATGTGCGTGAATCTAAATCAAAGGTTGGTTGAGTTCAGTGTGAGCTCAACATGAAGATCACAGAGCTGCAGTTAAAGTTGCAGTCCACAGCTATGCTTGAGGCCCAGGAGCAGTGCGAAGCCACAATAAAAGAAGGACTTGCTACCTTAGATGCCACAGTGGTTGACTGTACGTCATTTTTCGAGCAAGCAATTGAGTTATTGACAAAGCTATAGGAGGATCTGAACTTGCAGATGCTAAATACAAAATTAAGGGAGCTGCAATGACAGTATGATGAAGTCTGAGCGACTACACATTCCATAGCACCAGTGTAGTGCCTAGCCAAATTACTGAAGGGTATGCAACTCCTAGCGCAGGCAGAGGAAAGAAAGAAGAAGGAGGCCTTTCTTAAGGCCAGGTTATGTGATCTTTGTATTTTTTGGTTAATTATGATTAATGTGTGATCTTTCCAAGACTGCATTGGGAGGTAGCTCCTCTCTATCTCCTCCACTAGAGTTCCTATCATTACTCATTCATTCAACCACATTTGAGTCCTTTCTTCTATGACTAGATGATGAACTTAGGTGAGGTGGAGGTTTTGAAGTCAAAGGAGAATTTGTAGTCCTTTTGTTTCTTTCTCTATTTTTCCATCCTAAAGTAACCCTGGTTTCTTCAATAATTGGTTCAATAGGGCTAGGTGTTTCTCTTTGCTTTGATGGGCCCATGTAACTTTCTCCACCTTCTTTAGTAATTATAGTAAATTAATTTCCATATATGACTATGGTGAGGTGTCTTAAAAATATTCCCTATGGATTGAATCCTTGGATTTCCTTTTCTTCAGCGAAATTGGAATCTTTCAATGACTTTGAAAATTCCTCTAGACAAGCCATGTTGTTTGCAATTACTTCTCCCATTATAAAGGGGAAAGAAATAAAATTATTTTTCTTTCTGTCAAATAGAATAATCCATGGATGATATTGTCTCCATACTTCAACAATAATGTACCTATCCAATAAAAATTTAGGAAGCAACAAGGGCTTTTACTACAATCCGTAGATGTGTACTAGTGTATTTTATTTTCTTTCTTGATGTATGCATTTTCCTTAGAGGAAGGCCTATGCTTCATTTAAAATTAGGTTGGGTTCTCTCCTAGTTATGAAATAACTAATTTCTTTAACAAAATAATCATGTATTTGAAGAAAATAAAATGGGACCTTATGCTTCCATAACAACAAATACCAAAATTACACTGGTTCTAGATCTAGATTCAAAGTTTTCTTATGGGGTAAATTATGGAAGGTATGACATGAGTCTAGGGCCATTACCAAATAAGATGTCATGAAAAACTTATGATTTTTTGATAGATTAATGAGATAGAAGGATAGTTTAATAGAGATGAGGTCTTCCGAATTGAAAATAACATCTTTTTAAAAATAGTAATATAATGCATAAAGAATCAACTTAGGACATTTGTAGTAGTTTCTCATCCCCATTAATTGAGAAAAAATCCATGAAAAAAACTATTAAATTCTCAATATATATATATATATATATACACGAAAGAAATGTCAGAAGAAACCTATATAGAATGCATGATGAACTTGTGAATAACTTTCATTTTCCTACATAGGAGTCCTAGAAGGTATCAGCCTCTCATAAATTCCAAAAAAAATTAGGTTATGGTAACTCAAGGAGCTTTCTAAATGCTTTTGGGGTTAGAGGGACTAGACTCCTTTTGACTCCAAGCTTGAAAGTTATCATTTTTGGATTGAAATGCTACACACATAAATAAACTACTTATTTGAAATCAAAGACTTCAGGGATGCATGCCACATTTGCGAGTCCGATGGTTCAAATTCTATTATTTCTCTTCTTATGTGGCGACAAGTTCAAATACCAAGAGTATACAATTGACCAATGAATTTTTTTATCTAATGAGCAAGTGAATTGAACATGCCATTGAAAAATAGATCTCTCTTATTTCTAGTAGCCATTTATTTGTTGCACTTAGGGACTTATTTCTCAATCAATAAATCCCTTTAGTGAGTCTTAATTATTAAATCCTTATTCTTTGACCCAATTAATAATATAATCTAATTATTTCATGCCATTGCATTCATTAAGGAAAAATAATGAGTTAATGAGCATGATAATGCTTTATGTGGAGTGATAGGGAGCATATCTCAAAGTACAATTTCCATAATGCCACCTTTACCTAGAGATAAATTCCTTTTAACTAATACTTTGTGTGACCTTGAAATGAGAAAAAAGGGGAGAAAGAAAGTAAAGGTGGCAGAGTGATTTCCTAACATGCAATATAAAAAATTAACATAAATATTGACAAGAAGTGTAGAAGAATGGATTGTGTAGACTTTCATGTGGTGCAAAAGGTGAGTATGTGTGGAGATATGATATGTGGAAGTAGGTGTGTAGAAGGAATAATTACAAACATAAAGTGTGTGGAACAAGATGTGTGAAGAAACAATGTGAAGATATATATGTGCGTAAAGTTTCTCACTGCATTGCAAAATCAACTATGTTTTATATATAAAGAAATAGTGTGAAGGAACTTAAGTATATATTTTTAAACGAGTTTCATTTCGACATAGGTCTAGACAATTTTTTGGGTCAACAAGGGTTTATAAATATATAATTGTAGATGATTTGGTTCAATATCCTATAGCCATATCTAATATTGAGATCTTAGAAACATGAATATCTCAGAGAAAAAAATTTATCTCTACATTGGGGGTAGTTTATGCTTTTGGTTCCTTAATCACCACATTTGACTTGGATAACTCTAAATCTTGACACCCTAATTAGTCATTTTCCAAATCCTCGTCACTATCCACAATTTCATGATCCGTCACTACTTCATTAATGAAGCAACATCCACATGTATCATGTCCAAACATGTTCAATAGAAGTTAGGTTCCCCTTAATTAATGTATGTCTTCATCACTCATAGAGATTATGATGGTCATCTCTCTCAACAAGTGGGTCTCTTTAAAAATATCCCCATTAAGATAGTGTGAAATATGATTATAATTCAAATGGAGGTCATAGATGTTCTATTGGATTAAAATATCTTATTTGGCCAAAATTACATGTGCATCATGAAGGTTGCGGTTTCCTCAATATTTCATTTAATGAGCTTCCCTCACAATGAAACAATTTTCACTATCACCCAATTAAGACATTATGAACCATGTCCCTCACCTAATATAGATAATACCACACTCCTCATTTTATATCGACATGAGGTTAACGCTTCTTACAAATCTAAGCCTAGAATTTTTAAATATTCTTCCCTTTTGAAAACTCACCTAGGAAACCAACCAATCCCTCCATCCTACAAGTTGGTTTATGTATGTGTAATTTCAACTAACCCATAGGAATCTTCCACAATAATATTTATTCCTAATCCATTTCTTAAGATGTGTCACCCTTCACCATCTCATACCATTTCACATTTGCTACCATAAATCCCCTTCTTTTATCCACTCCATGGAGTGAAAGCATGTCAAGTTATTGCCACACTTACCCTCCCCAACATGGGTTTTTCCATCCTGATTTGGTGGCTTATGTTGAGCCTCGGTATTGCAACAAGAATGGTGCAACTCCTAAGGCTACCGACTTTAATTATCAACCTGGGGTTTGTACAAACCTAAGAGGTATCAGAACTATATGTGCAACATAAAATGTGTCCTTCCTTTGTTGTCATGATGTAATGGAGTGCATGTACTGAAGTCAACTCTTAAACTAATTTCAAAAAATAAAATGTTCGAAATGGAACCTTAACCTATTGCAAGGAAGAAAGTACAAGGAAAGAGACATATTATAATTGCATAAAGGTCATGAACTAAATATAAAAGAAACCTAGCTTAACCCTATTTATCACATGTGAGAATTTAAACTAACTGAGAATGAAATCTGATCTAGAGAGTACTAAATGTTGTGTGCATGTGTAAATATAAAAGAACTAATTTTTAAAAATATTTTTTGCTTTATGAATGCGAATGCTAATCTTTCCTTGATTTTTTGCAGGGGAGCCAAGTGTGGATAAAGAGGGTTAAAATGGTCTTCATGGCATGGAGGTCAAGTAGAGGCCTAATCCCAGCTTCAATGATGATTTTTCTCCATTCAGGCTCAAAATAGGCTTTCCTATAGGATGCTACAAGATTTCCTACAGGATGCTATAAGATTTCCTACAAGGTCCTCTGATTTACTACAAGATGTTCCAGATTTACTATATCAAATTATAATTCATCGAATGACCAAGAAAATCAAATCCAAATTGGATGGGACAATTTTTTTATTGAATAGGATGTCTTAGGTCTCCATTCCAAGTGGAATCACTCAAAAATACCTATGTTAACCCACAGTAATAAATAGAAAAACATTACTAGCCGAAAATCTAGAAATTCGAGAACTAGTGAGCAAATGCAATGTGGTAATTTTTGTTATGAACTAGAATGTTTTTTTAATCTAATTCAAGTGGAACCAACTTGATTGAAGCTTGTTAGCATACTCTAAAAAATAGCAGAAATTTATTGTTCTTTGCCACAAAGGAGTTTTGGAAATCTAGGTTTGGGAATAAGAAAGCTAATCCAAGTAGCTCAATGATTACTATGGAATTCCAAATATTTTCCAAGGATGAAAAGATGCTTGTGATCCTGTAAAAGAACTTACATTAAACATTTAACTAAATCCTATAACAAGAAATCATTAATACTAAATGTAGAAGTAGAAAGAAATAAAAACAAGAGATGCATGTGAATAAGTGAAAAGAAGGAAATAAAATGATACAGAAGGGCTCTGAGGCTCTTGGGATGGCCAAGACCAAGGAAACTAAGAGACCTAAGGAGGAGAACAAGATTTAGAAGCTGAACATGACACCAGTCTTCATTATTTTCATCAATACAATTGCATCCCTATAAGAAAATACAATGGAGCTGCAGAAATAAGAGTTCTCTCCACAAGACACTCATGAAAATCTATCCCTAAAGGAAAATTCGACTTGGTACTTATAAAAAATTATTAGGAATCATTCCCCATGAATAGATGAAACTTTCCCCACCAAAATCCCTTGATTAGTGGATCTGGTCCCCAATACTAGGAATCTGCATTAAATGGCACAAAACAAATTCCTAGATTTTCTCAATCATTGGAGTTCCACAATTTGTGCCATAATTCCATAATATCTTGTTGATTGATTATTAATTATTGATCCACCTATAGTAGGGAGAAAGTCCCTAAATTATCTCGTCATCCAAATCTTCACAATCTACCCAATATTCTCATAATATTCCATAAAAATGAATAATATTAGGCACAAATATGAAATTATTCATAAACCTTCCTAATGAATATATTAAAGTTAAAAATACATTATCTAATGCAAGAAGAGAGGTTTAATGTGTTGAAGGATGGTCATAGGCCTTTATTTATGTTTAATTTAGAGGCATGGGCTTTAATTTATGTCTAATTTAGAGGCCCATCATACCCCCTACTGAAAGTGTTGCTCATCCTCTAAGCAACTCAGTGACCTCATTGTGCCTCATTCATGGCCCTCGCGGCCTCTCTCTTGTACATTAAGAATCCTGGTTGTAAGTTCTGCAAGGAAAAACCAAAAACATAATTGTGCAAAGAAAAATAATTGTTTCTTGATATCAACAACTTGCCTTCTTCCCCTCATTCAAGATGGGTTCTTGAATATCTTTTAGTTTAGCAAGGTCTTCCACATCCTTATCAAACTTCTTCTACCTTGTTCCACCATTTGGACACCTCTAAAACCTTCAAACTACCTTTAGATGAGAACTAGGGCATCCTGTAGTAATTCCTGTCAAAACTATAGGGAACCCTATTTGAGCATAAATGATATTCTGAGCCTAGGAAAAGCCCTCAACTTGACTCCCATGCCTTTTTCATAGTTTTAGGCCTTGGAAAAAAGCTAGAGAGAGATTGGAGACCTGTTGGAAAACATATTTTCATCAGTGCAGTTTGATTTTTTTTTTATGGTGAATGCCTCATTTCATTCTATTGCCTTCTTCTTCTGTCTTGTGGCCTAGATAACTACCTAATGGCCTTGGAGTTCTCCGTTTTGATTAGGTCTCTCTTAACCTACACCATCTTGGGGTTTAGCATAATTTGTTCATTTCTTCCTTCTTGTAGCAACATTCTTCCTTCCTGTAGTAGTCATTCCTCCTCTTTCAGGCTCTTCTAACTGTATGGGAGTGATGATAAATGATGAAGTGGGGTTGGATGATGATGTTAGGGCTAAAAGGGAGTAGTGTAGGTTTGTGAAAATGGAGAGGATGCTCTGTTTGTTGTTTTTCAAGAATTAAGTGGGATGGATGAATGATGAATAGATAGTGAACATGAAGTGGATGGAGGGCTTGGAGTGTTGTAGTGACTTTGGCCTTTGCAAAAAATTATTCTTTTAACTACCGTCCTCATTCCTTGAAATCATCACCCTTCATAATATGACTTTTCAACATTGCATGAGTGAAGGGGTGAGCTGAAATTAACTAGTTGAAGGTGGCTGAGACTGCTGACCCATCCTTAGATTATAAAACCTCATCTCTCATGGATTGACAACAAACTTCTAACTATAATATGCTTAAGAGAAGAGGTGAAGAATATTGCATACCTGTACCTACCTGATGGTTGTTGGAGAGACATGCATGTTGTTGTTGATGTTGATGTGCAGGTGTGTTGTGCTATATAACAACCCCCCATTTCAAAAAATCTTACTTTAAAAAATTATAATTTGAAATGGGTCCCTTTTATATTAAATTGGTATTAATCCATCACTCTTCTAAAGGTTCAAAAATAAACAAAACATTTCAAAACCTTTTAAAATAATCGATCTTAAAAATAAAACGAATAATTCTTTATTATTGCGATAAAGCGATCGCAAGATCGCATATTTCAACAACAAAGGATGCATAACCATAACCCATTGATTTTCCCTGATGCGATAAAAGCGAGTAGCCAACGGGTATCGGGAAAACAAACAATAAAAGGCCCCTCCCCTTTGCTCCGATGCGATATCGCAATCGGCAATTGGGGAATGTGACGTGAACATAACAAACTCTCCTCATTCAAACTCCCGATGCAAGTCAAGCGATATCGCTATCGGCGATCGGGGATTCCATAAAACTTAAATAAAATTGCCCAAGGCTTCCTCTGATTTCCGATTGCGATGAACCCAAAATGCGACTTTCGAAAAAGATTGATATGATTTCGCTATATTATATATTAATTATCATTGAAAGCCTTTTCTCTTCCCGATAGAGATTCGCTCGCGTCCAACTGCCAAAAAATCAAATCCACGCTTAAACCATTATTCGGCAAATAAAGGATAGAATGAGCATTTAAATGATTGACAGGTTTTAACGATCAATTAATGAGCAGTTATGCCTAAATCCTTTCAGAGATTGCATCCACGGGAGCCTTATGATAAATCTTCCATTATTCATTGATTGACACAATTCCCTCATACATGGTTTTCTCCATCTATTCTCTGCATTATGTTCTTTTTTCTCTTGCACAGAGTTTTTCCATAGTAATGATTCCAGACCAAATGGGAAAGAAATCTAAGAAGTCTAGAACGACTTCGGCTTCTATGGTAATAGGACAACATGCCACTGATCCGGGACCAAGCAAGAAGGGATTAATCTCAGATACCACATGTCTCAGCCTTGGCAGCACTACTTGGAAAAATATTTACAACTTGGTTGAAGCCGAGGAACCTCGGCAAATATCGGTACAAGCTACAGCAGGTTCAAGCCGGAAATCTGATGCTACTTTAAAAGATTTGGCTGATTCCTACCTACATAGGATAGCATCTCGAGAGCAAATTCTTCCATATACGGATGTGGTGAGATGGGAAATTGAGGAAATTCCAATTACGGATAGAACATTCTACACTGTTGATGGGAGAGTATTTGGTTCATTTCAGTCGAATGATTTCAGACAAATGTACCATTTGCCCGAACCAGAGAAGAAGTACAATAAAGCCTTTCTTGAGAAGTTTCGAGATGAGAATGAAACCGAGTCAGCACCTATACGAGAATGGAGACAGAACCTGGCGAAACACAAACATGAGTCTTCGGGTAAGTACTCCGTCGACTCCTTATGCTCTCCTTATTGTTATGTTGGAGTCATGATGTGTCGATTGTGGGGATTACATGATTCTTCAAAATTTTCCATAGAAATGGTACGTTTGATGGAAGTGGGATGTAATAGTGAAATGATGGATTGGGGGACTATATTATCGGATAAGTTGGCTACAACTATTCTTGAATTTAGAAACAAATCCGGTGTTACTGATAGGTTCATCCCTCCATTTTATTTTAGTGCCTATATTTTGGATACCCTCTATTTTAATTCCGAGTTTCCTATGTTAGGGTGGAGATGGACTCCACAGGACCCTATGCCTATTCATATCTACCACCAGAAACTATGGAAAGCTCATTGTAAACACCATTTATACCAAGTCTGCAATGGATTCATGCTACCTATTTACTATGCACTTTTTGATAAACCTGCCCCTAAGATCTCCTCTCAAGTTGAGATTGACTTGACAGCCCTAGAAAGCTGGTTTGGAGAAGAAAAATTCACCTATGTAAGATTTTTTGGCAGTCAGGCCAGACCTCATGTCCTCCCCTTGTACATACCAAACAAACTATTAGCTCACGAAATAGCATACCAGCTTACAACTGCGTCAGCCACGAAAACTCTCAGAAATTCAAAGAAGCAAGTTTGGCCTCCTTTTCCTCTAAGGTGTGGCGTCTATACTCTGCATGATTATAAACATGCAGAGAAAGAGGCAGAAAAAATTAACATCCTAAGTCTCGCCACTCTGCCTAATAGACGTTTTGACCTGAAGAAAGTCATCTATAATGCCCTATATCAAGCCAAGCTTACTAAATTTGAACATAAGGAAGATGAGTTTGATGACCTGTTCTCCTTCGCCGAGTCAATATTCCAGGTGCAATAGCTAGCTAGAATGAGATACCGTGATGACAGGTTAGTAGAATTTAATAAACTTAGAGAGCAGAGGTTGCAAACTCTGCCTCTATATTTGTTAGCTACTACCCCGATGATACAGTCAAGCGAGCCTGAGTAGCAGCTTACCAGTGAACCTTCTGCTACATCCGAAATCTTTGAAGAAGTCCAGAGAAGATAGCAGGAGGAACTTCGGAGGTTAGAACAGGAAGAGGCACAGAGGAAAGAACAAGAAGAGGCACAGAGGAAAGAACAAGAAGAGGCAAAGAGGAAAGATAGAGAGGAAGCAGAAAAGAAAGAACAGGAGAGAATAAGGGAAGAAGAACAGAAAAAGCAGCAGGAGTAGAGCAGCGAGGAGGTGAATGTTGATACTCAAGTGGACCCAAGATTGCTCGAAGAATGGCGACAATTTAATACAATTATAGGCAATCTGGAGACCTCAATGGACGCCGAAACATCAAAAGCTGCCGATACACAAGATACAGCATCAATGGAGGTTCCAAGCAAAGGAACTAGTGGTCTACCCCCAGCTAGAGTAGTAGAAATAATTCCGAAGAATCCTTCCGATCAAATTATTTTGCAGGTGGAGGACATTCCTCCACTAGATGTTTTCTATAGCCCAAAACATAGGGCTGTAATAAAGTGACAGTGAAAAAGGAGAAGGATTGATCAACCTTCTCTATTCCCTGAACAAACAATAACAGCCAATGTGGTATGGAAAGAAGCATTCGACCGCTCCGATGACCTGACAAAGTTATCTCAATATGTCGGTGCCTATTCGGCAGCCACCATGGATAAGGCATCAGAGGTAAGCATTTTGTTGAAGGAAAAGGATGAAGTGATCACTTCTCTACAAGCACAACTATCAGAAGAACAAAAAAAGTCAGAACAACTACAACAGCAACTGTCCACACAACAACAATTAAATAACCAGCTCAACAAACAGTTGCATGAAGAGAAGCAAAGGATCGATTCGGGAGCAATCCAGAGACAGAAGGAACTATCAGAGGCATTATCAAAGTTGAAGGCGATGAATGAACAGATGGCAAAGACAAAAGATGAGCAAATTTCTCAATTATCAGCTCAAGTAGAAAGGTTCAAGAGTCTTCCCCAGCCTGCCGAGTTCAGATCAGAGGCAATGCAAATTAACAAGGCATTAATAACAAAAATAAGATTGTTATGTCATGAAATTGCCCAAGTTGAACCTCTGTGCGACATAACAACATCTATAATAGACAAATCAGTTGATGCCAGGTAGGATTTGGAGCAAGGAGATGACACTTTGACAGATTTTCTTACTTGGCAGGACTCTAATGAGGGACAGGCAGCAAACTTGCCCAAAATCTTAGAATCCCATAAGGAAATCCTATTCACAGAGTGGCAGTCTCAACTAATGAAAGCAGAGAGAGTTGTTTCTAGATGCAAGTTATCTACGAGCAATTTAATTGACTTGATCAATAATACTCTCTATTTATCTAACATGATTTCTCAA